>JAIPMN010051431.1:0-10084 GCA_020650975.1 Apostichopus californicus
TAGTCTGTATGATTTTGGCATAGGCTAGGCCCAATTTATGTTGAATATATTGTTAGGAATGTCGGGATTTTAGATGAAAATAGTGCTGGGCAGGATTCACGATTTTTAAAACAGTGCTGGGCGGTAATTTTTAGTGCTGGGCGGGGCCGCCCAGTGCCGCCCAGCGTGAGCACATCCCTGCGCAATAATTCAAGGTTTATACAAGTTCAGTAAAAGGTAAAATCAGTGTACATAAACTATTACCTTGAAAGTAAATATGTGTGACTTGACACGCCTGTAGGAGAATGGACTCCTACTTGAGCAGAGTCTCTGTCTCGGCAGAGATCTGTAAATGTTATGGAGGAGATCGGACAGCTGCGAGAGGTGGTGGGAAATATCTGGCTCTGGTAGTAACTTGATGACATCCTGTAGTCATTCAAAAACCAAATCAAATAGAGAAAGGGATATAAGCATTGGTCAAAGTTGAATTATCCTAGTTATTATCTTATTATTAGATACTTTGAGGGAGGGAGAGGTTAGGTAGACGACAGACAATAATCCAAACATCCTAAGTAATCAGAGGTCGTCGATACCAAAATTCCTTATTAATCTTTTACTGACATCTGTGGAACAAGCAGCAACTTTACTGAATTCACAGAAATGGTTCTAGCAAAATCCATTGGTTTCTGGTATCTATCATTTTTACCAAATAAATTGAATATCCTTAAGTATACACCCATGGTCTGAATTTTCAACTCAGAGAAAAGCTCGCAAGTGAGAAATGGTGGGCAAAATTAAACAAACTTTGCAGCCTAGAAGATCACTGTAAATTAACAAGGAAAAAATTACTGGGAGGCAGAAAGCATGTAATGGCACCAACAGAGTTCCTTAGCTCTTCTCAGCACAGATTTCATTTCCCTACTACGTTAGGTGGCATACACTATATAGAATGTTCTCCTATCTCAGGACAAGTGGCACAAAACATCAGGGAAACATCTTTTGTGATATGTTATCAAACAATTTTATTTTGAGGGGAGGGGGGGGGGGATATCAGAGTACACAAATGAAAGTCCATGTAGTGAGAGACCACATCACTTTGACATTTTCTTGCGTAAGTCAATGGGCAACTAATATCTGGTATGCTACCTAAAGGACCTTTAAAGCACTGTATATTAATTCATAAGAGAATATCAATGTCTCACAATTTCAATGAACTCTGTTATTTGTCAGTTGCAAGTCACTGATATTTATGCATTTCCTTTCATTCAGAATGTGTTAATTGGGTGTGTGTGAGATGACCTGATTATGGAGATTTTACAATAAAAAAAGCAAATTTAAACCAAGCTACATAGATGTACATCCAATTCGGTATAATTCTCTGACAAATATTATGATCGCATTACCTGTTCAAGATGAGGGTGTTTCTTGACAACTTCTTCAAGTACCGCTGCAAGTTGATCGGCTGTGAGGCTGTGCAGTCTCTTCTCTAGCTTGCCTGTGATTGGCTGCTCCTTACTAGTCCTCTGCCTCTTACAGCTTTGTATCCACAACAGGACTTCATCCACCGAGACGTCAGGTTCGCTCTTCACAGGAGAAGATACCAGCAGCTTCTTCTTACACGGAGACTGCGAGCTGGATCTTAGCTGCCTCTTCAACGGAAGGGGTGGAGGTCTTCGTGGTATCGGAGTAGAGGAAGCAATCGGCAATATCTCTGGAGAATCTTGTTCATGAAAATTAGAAAAAGATAAAATACAAGGACTTCTGACCTGGAAAAATATCAGAAAACAAAATATTGAGGTTCTCTTTTGTTTTCTACTGGTGGTGCATTCAAACTTTTGAAGTGTCACAATATGCATGATTCATACCTCAGAGGTGTGTCTCCCGGGCTCAAAATGGAGTATCTTCAGTTATTAGTCTGAACTATATTTCATACGGTACCAGAGATGATTATTGTACGATTCACAATTTCTGTAAATGCTACCATTTGGGATTCCTAGACCAATAAAGTTTATGCTGATTTCATAATTAATGAGATCAATTCTCTCATGCCATCCCTATCTTCCATTTCTGCCTTGCATCTGACTTCCATGTGATGAGAGCTTCTAGGCAGTTTCAAACCTTTTACCTCTTTTCTTATGAAATAATGGTTGTTCATATCATACTGAGAATTGTCAATTTTGTCGAGTGTAATGTATTCACAAGGGCTGTAGATGCAGCCCCTGATGTTTTGCCTCTGATGCTGTAACAAAGATGTCTCTGGTACCGAACCTTTGTGGTAACAAACCACTGTATTTCAGCTTACCTTGCATAACCCTACTATTTTGTAATGTACAAAAGGTTTTATGGCAATCAAAACGAGTTGTAAAGAGCCAGTAAAATTACATTCCAGATATGATAATTATAACACTTAAAAATGTAAATTTGTATTACACCTCAGGAAATTCCTCTTTACGAACAGTATCATTGTTTACAAGCTGTTCTTGACAATTTCCCATTAAGCTCAAACCACTATGAATATTAATGAGGTAAAAATTGTTGTTTCAAGGACATGTATCTACTATGTAGTTACATAACATCATCATACCAAGTATAAAATAAATTAGACATACGTTTGCAGTGAAATTGACATTTTAGGAAGTTGATGTTAAGCCCTGACTTCTTAATATTCACAAGATGGGAACCAAAAACAATAGGGCACATCTACACATCATGTGGCATCTACATATACCAAGTATGACATTGATTAACTTGTATTTGTTGAGATGTTTTTTACAAATTTGTTTTTGAAAATTTTCAATTAAGCCCCCCATCCACTCATGAATATTAATGAGGTCAGAGTTGTTGTTGCAAAGAACGGGTACTTACTATGTACAGGTAGTTACATCACTATACAAGTACGAACTAAATCAGACATACGGTTGAAGAGATATTGACATTTTAAGAATTTTCCATTAAAGCCCCGCCCACTCATTAATATGCATACTAGCCCACCTGAAACTATAGGGATCATCTACTGACCCAGACCAATGTATATACCAAGTATGACATCAATCACTTATTTCCTTCTTGAGATACTGTGTTTACAAGCTAGGACATTAAGTACACACACACACACAAACTTGACTGCATAGGTTACCATGGATGCAAACCAAGGTCTTAGAAGAATCAATCAAAAACTAGATATGCTGATTGTCTCCTGTACTTCAAACAGACATCACCAGTATAAGTTCTATTGATGAAAGCAGTCTAACAGGAAATTATATCCTGTTTAAATGAAAGGTTTGATAATAGAGTGGTTTGCTTCCTGTTTAACCCTGTTTAGAAGTTGATTAATATATATTGTACATACTGTAATACAAGGCTTGTACCTGAGTGGAACAACTCTTGCTATAACAAAAGAGATTAGGAGATGCTATTGAATAGCTCAAAATGCTTAATAAAGGGAATAAAGGGTTTTCTATTGACCACATGGGGGATTAACTAGTCATCAAGTAACAACTGGAATGACTTATTCTTGGTATTACCACACCCATTATATAACATTTAGGATGAATGCTGCTTGGGCCACCTTAGACTTGATCTATGGTTACAACCAAATATATGCTAGAGTTAGACAAGCCAATATTATTTCCTAAAGTTAACATTTCTGTATCAGAAGCTAAGCAATGTTCTTGACTGATTTGCCACAGTCAATGAAGTCTCTAAAGGTAATCAAGTGGCAATACTAGCTACATACATGTATGACTATCTTAACTTTTTATTAAAATAAGTTGTACTTATTTGGGGCAGCCGAGTATGGTCTGGCGACCATGGGTGTGGGAACGAAGATAAAATACAGCAAAGAATTGAACAATTTTACGTGAAAGGTGGTCAAAGATAATGGGGGTTGAGGACTATTATCTTTGTGTGTTTAAGAAAGTAGACTAGAAAAACTTTTATTCTTACAGTGCCTGAAAACAAAAGATAAAACAAAGAAAAAAAAAGAAAATAAACTGACACCAACAATGACTAACTATAAATCACAATGTCTTGAAATATTCAACAGCAGTGGCAGAGCGTCCATACAGTCAGGGGGGGGGGGGCGGATGCCCCCCATTGACGGACTCAAATGGACTGCTGGCGCCCTTTTCAGCTCTTTACCACTTTTTACTTATTCTAGATTATTGACTTTTTTATTGCGCTCTCATCTACTTATTGACATTTGTCACATTTTGTTGGTGCAATTTGGCGATGACGCGTATTTATTCTTCGTTTATCTGCAAATTAGCCAGGCCTGGAAAGGGTCATTTCCGGCGATTTAGGGAGTTTCTTTACTCAAAAATTTTCGGTACGCTACGCGCCAACCAGTGGTGGCGCTCCGCTTAGATAGTGTCGAAAGCGCCCCTACAGACCATTCTCGCCCCCTCTGACCAATACCCCTAGCTCTGTTCAACAGTGCATGGTTATAGAATTTGAGAGCTTTGGAAGGAAGGAATGGCTTGGATGATTTTTCATAATGTAAATATATGTATTCACAATATTCCTTTTGCCATCCACAGGTTAAGACATGATGTCTCGGATACTATGGATCGATGGGTGATGACAAATTCTTTTGCTTCATTATTCAGTACCCCTCATAAATATTGCTCCAAAATTGGAAGATTATCGGGATTGCTAAAAGCATTTCTTGCAGAGCTGTACAAATCTCTAAAATTTGTGGATGGAAAGGTTGGGGGGGAGGGGAGCACTAATAAGGGTATAAAATGATGCTTTCTTAATGGATAGGGACTACTCAGTGTATAAAATGATGCTTTGAAGGAAATTACTTTGTGAGTTGCATTAACTGTTGCTTCAAGTTTTCACATGTATGACACTCATTTGACTTCTTCTTTTTCATTTTTCAAGTTTGACTTCAACAGCTACACTCCTGATATTTCAACAACAAAATAGTACAGGGAATAGTTGTATAACATACAGATTGATGTTTGTCTATTCTTACCGTGCAGTTGCAGCCGTCTCCTGGCTACGTTGGCTGTACCATAAAGGTATGTCACAGGGGAACACATGGGGCTCTCCAACTCGGTCAGAGAGGTACGGGTTGGTGATCCCATCCTTGGACTGCCAATGTTTGACGTACTGGTCACTGTATGATCAAATGTATGTGTGAAAATAATGTTAATAGCAGGTTGTATATTTCAGTACACAATGTATTAAAGGAGAGGGTAGTAAACAAGTCTAGACAAGTCTTATAGGTACGGGTGAGGGATGCTGGATGGGTGCAGGATGACAATAAAAGAAACAATTAATGGAAGCTATTAATGAAAACAATTAATGAAAGCACTACATATTTATGCAAATTAACAAATTCTAGTCAAAGCAAACCATGCATTATGCACGTACATAGTACCATATAATCTAGAATAATATTGACTATGGGAAAGAGCAAAACACAAATTAATGATTAATATATATTTACGATAATTATAGTTGCCAATCTGGTTACCTTAACTGAGCCCCCCCCCCCACCCTCCTCAATACAAAAAGTAGTGGAAACACACACTAAAAGGATCAGTTAATATTGTGTGGACTTCACATCTAGGCCTACATGCCACAGCTTACCTCTGGATAATGGAAGTTCACGCAAAACCATAGGTGAGGTACATCCCCTCCGTCGATTCGCCATCTTTGCAAAGCCACGCTGTGAAGAAAGAACAGAAAAAAAAATGACCAAGGGATTCAGAGCTCTGAAAGTATCACCTCTTCAGCCTGAAGTTTAAAGGTGGGACATGGTGGAGTCAAGTCTATTCCACTATAGTCTGTCTGAGAATGAGGTCCATATTTTAATAAAGCTGACACCCCTGAGACTCTCAGAGGGGGATGTCTGGACAATTAGGTATGACTGGCAGACTACTGCCTACTAGTGGTACTAGATAGATAGTAGGCCATATGGAATGCTTATATTATTTATCATCTGTAGGTCAATCTATATGCTGTATTAATACTACTGCACAATGCTTATGATCCAACCAAATATTTGAACAAGCAAGAATGCCATCCTTGTTCAACTGGCAGTTAGGTTGTATATGCTGGGCTGTTGTGGCTATTATTCAGTAGGCTATTGGCCCAGCTACTAAAATAGTAATAGGGCCTACTACTGCACTAGGCTAATTACTATAGCTTAGGCTTAAGCTAATGCTAACTCAGTACTAGCCTAGCTCGAATGTTAGGCCTAGTAAACTTGATATTGCGGTGTTACTCATCATCTGTAGCGTCACAAATAAAGAAGGCGTAACTAGTCCAATAATTAGCCAACCTATTAGAACTTTGACATCAAAACGTTTCAGTACTGGCTTAACTAGGCCTAACTTAGTTAGGATAGTTACGTAATTATAGGTAGCCTAGGCCCATGCCTAGCCCACTGTGGTAGTGGTATAATTAATGAGCCCGGCCTCCGATTATTTTATGTGTCTTTTCTTACTTCCTTATCAAGCTTTGGTCAACACATCTGGAAATAACGCGGATCACAAATGTAAGGCCGATCAGCCTGATAGTATGAATGACGCTCGTTCTGGAACGGGGTTATAGGCTAGACGGTGAAACTGTGCACCTCCTTCAGACCTAGTCTAGCCTACACAGTACAGGCAAACGATCCCTTTAAAGTTTAAAGGTATCAAATTCGTTGTGAATCATTTAATCCATTGGTTATCCATATGTGAAGAATTGCATGAAAAACATGACACAATTTCTACTCCATACCCTATGTTATATGCGAAACGCATACCAGACGGATTTAAATGATGTTGTTCATAAAGTTGGTAAAGTATGAACTATGATCGTGAATACAAGAAAACAATCAGGACCCCTATGGTATTGCACTATGGATCAATATCTCATATAGAGCCCTTAAGCGCCGAGTGCACCCAAGCGTATTTGCTTTATAGTACTTAATTCGGCACAATACAATACTGGGCGTCGCTGTACATTGTTTTCTTAAAGATCCCCTGAACTAGCACTGACATGTGACTACATGTGTTGTGCACTGTGTGTGGTAGTATAGCGCACTCACAATACATGATGGACCGATTCCCGCGGTATACGAGCGACAATAGAAATTGGCGGGACTGACCCGGGAGACTATGATTGGGCAATCATTTCAATATATGGGCGGGGTCTAAAAAAATTTGTACCGTCACAGGACATAAGTGTTCGTGAATAACTCACAGATTGATAGGTTAAAAACTCACAGACTGACAAGTTAAAATGGCAAATTAATTACAATTGTCCATCGATATGGAACGCGGAAAGGGTCAACGTGAGGCGCCGTCCACTTAGAAATGGCCGTTCACCCAGAAACCGTTCACTTAGAGATCGCCGCCCAAATGCAAGCAGCCGCCCACTTAGAAATTGCCGTTTAACGTGAGGCGCCGTCCACTCAGAGATGGTCGTTCACACAGAGACCGTCCACTCAGAGATCGTTGCTCAAATGCAACAGCCGCCCATTTTGAAATCGCCGTTGAAGTACAGAAACCGTTCATTCAGAAATGGCCGTTGACTCAGAAATCGTCCATTTACAAATCGCCGGTCGATGCCGAGCCGCGCCTACTTAGATTCGTCCTCCCTTTACAATGGCTATATACGTATGCATTAAGTGGGCGTGGACTATTTACCGACTGTGCTCCCACCTAGTAACGTACACCGAGCTGTTACAGTAGAACGCTGTTGTTCCCGCCTCATTCAAGTCGTCCCTGCGGCGCCCCTCCCTTTTTCAGGAGAGTAATTTCGTCTCGGTACACCGAAGACCACATGCAATGAAAGTTTCCAGAATCCAAAGAAAATAAGATGGAAGAAATAGTTCACACGTTGGCGGTCGAAAATGCCGAAGAAGTTTCCCGTAACTTCGAAAGGGAACAAGCAACTCATAGACAAAAAGGAATAACTAATTTGGAAAGTAGTAACATCCGTCGCTAGGCCCAGATTATTTTTCATTTGTCTAATCAATTTGACCGAGATTTGACCTTCCATGTGCTCAGCATTTGTCAAAATAAAAGAAAGTGATGACTTAACATGTCTTCAGTAACCGAGCATCAAAATTAACATATTCTTGACAATGGAAAAATGTGATGTGTATCATGATGACCATAGATGATCATAACTGTTAACCCTGGTAACTACAAATGTTAACATTTAATTTTTAATTTACAATATGAATTAATAAATTGTTACTATGAAATACTATAGGCATTATACAATAGTAATTCCACTAGCTGTTACAAATTTACAAAACATTGTAAACACTTAATGATCCCTTAGTATGAATTAGTAAAATCAATAATCATTTAAAGAATTTACAATTCGTATGAAATAAAAATTTGTATATAATTGCATGTTAAAAATTCTTCATGTGTGGTACTTATTAATACGACATTAATTGTTACAAATTAATAATTCATCATTATGATGTAATAACTCATTTTTAACAAGTAATGTTTCATTAAAACATACAAGTATTTCATTACAGCAAAATTATAATTCGTACTAACAAATCAATAATTTTTTGGGAAAATTACAACTGGTAATCACGAATTATTAATTAAAAATACTAATGGGCTTAATTGTACGTCGTCTCAACATGCACAAACTCCCGAAGATTGAGTACGAACTGATACTGAATGAAATGGATCAAAACAACCGAGTATGAGGGTCAAGTGTAGTATTAGGGATTGGCCGCAAGCTGAGGAATACCAGCACCGTACTCATACACTCATCATAATAACATTAGGTTTGTATTGCGAAAGATCCATCTTTTTTTCCAGAGGCCTAAAGAAGCACGCCTCCTCTTATAACAGTTGATTCACTGCAATCAAGCAAATCTGCCGTTCTTCTGTTGTTGAAACCGATTTTCACAAATTCCTCGAGTTGTATATCATCGTTTTGATCTATTTTAATTTGTGATTGAAAATTCAATGAACGAGTACGAGTGCGAACGGTCGACGCACCTCGACTCTGTGATTGAAAAGTTCACGCCCCGCCCACGATATAAATATGCAAGTTTGGTTGTCACTCAAATGGACAATCTCTGAGACGACGATCTCTGATTGAACGATCTCTGAATGGACGATTTCTGAATCACGACCATTTCTCAGTCGCGACGGTTTCTAAGTCAACGGCCATTTCTGAATGAACGGTTCCCGAAAAGTTGGGTGTGTTAGCGCGGCAATCTCTGATTAGACGGTCTGTGTATCAACGGCCATCTCTAAGTGGACGGCGCCTCACGTTAAACAGCGATTTCAAAATGGACGGCTGCTGTATTTGAGCGGCGATCTCTTAGTGGACGGTTTCTGAGCGAACGACCATTCCTGAGTGGACGGCGCCTCACGTTGACCCTTTCCGCGTTCCATACATCGAGAGGATCGAAATGTCTGTCAATAACGTTAAGTTGTCCTCAAAGGAATTTACATTTGTTGAAATTTTGCAGATGATAGCGATATGTGAACTGATGTGTTTCGTCTTTCACGCATTTCAATCAAGGTGATGATATCCAATAAGTGTAAGGCGTTTTTCTTCAAAATTCACGAAATGGTACTCAGTCTAAATTGTAGATCAATTTAATCTCTATGGGATATTGTGACATTGGATGTTGTGTAATTAGTGTAAACATTGTTCAGGGAATTTGGTAGTTCCGAAAAGAAAGGGACGTTAGCAACGTTTTTTGTGGCTTTTGTTAGTGTTGTTACTGTTAAACCAGAGGGTGGGGGGTCGTTCGTGATAATCTGCATTCAGCCGGAATGTTTTAGACCACTGTTACGGGTATACAACCCCTATACAACCTCACACCTTGTGTTTAGAGCTAGACGTACTTTATGGTCTAAACATTCCTCAGAATGCACCATTTGACATTTAGAAATTACCTTATGGGATTGCCCTGCCTCTCACAACCCCTACATCGAACCGGCTTCAACGGTCGAGGGCCACATGCTGTCCTTTATAAAAAAATTGCCATTCTACACCGGCCCTTCCACAGTGGCGGCGGAAGCCAATAATTTTAGGGGGGGGGGGACGGATATCGAAGTCACTATCTAAGCGTAGCGCCACCATCGGTTGGCGCGGAGCGTACTAAAAAAATTTG
>JAIPMN010051432.1:0-10509 GCA_020650975.1 Apostichopus californicus
CCCCCCCTTCCCCATCTAAAAAAGAAACTGTACTTTAGTATGCCTCTTTAGGGTAGTGCCATCTGGAGGGCACCTTCTGAACGGTGCCTTCTGTGGTGCATCAACTGGACTGTGCCTCTTCTACTTCACCCTGTGGGTAGTGCCTTCTGGAGGGCACCTTTTGTACTGTACCAACTAGACTGCACCTAAGTCCTTAACTGTGTCTTCTGGAACATACTGTGCACTTAGGCACAGTGCCTTATGAGAGGTAACTTCTGGACTGTGCCTTCTCAAATTTATATCTGGCCATTTCATAGTTAACAACTGCTAACTGACCTATTAACTCTTTTCTTTAATTAAAAGATTCAAATTATTGGAGAAAAAATAAACTTACTGAAATTTAAACTTTGCCATTAGGGGCTGTTTATAAAATTGCTTTTATGATGATTTGTGTGTATGAAAAGTACCATAACTTTTCATCTCTTACTTTGGAATCCTAACAGAAGCCCCCCTGCAGAGCACTCAGTGGTTCATCTCACAGCCTAGACAGTAGATCCCGGCCTCATTCAGGTGCAGTATTATGGTCACATTTCTTTCATGCAGTGATTAGTATTTGGCAAAATGGTTTTTTGCTTGTTTGCAGAGTTTCCTTAATTTTGCAACGTGTATGGATGTAAAAATGTTAACAAAATAATTAACAATTTCATGCAAGGTTTGACATTTATTAGCCACAAGCACAGTCAGTTATTTGCAATAACAGAAACATTGTAAACTAGGAGAAACCTGAAGAAACTTTTTACAAGAACATTTTTTTCTTTTTTTTCTTTTTTTTAGTAATTTTTATGTTTAGCAATTTTATTTTATTTAGCAATTTTTAGCGCTAAAGATCTCTGACATTAAATGAAACACAATAATACCGTTGGGTAATTGTTTATTATCACAATGACATTTGACAATGAGAAATCAATGTGTAGACCATTTCCTGGGTTGAAACATCCTTTTCCAGAAAAGTAACAAACAAATAAGAAGGATATGATGTATTTGTGACTTTGAATTAATCAGGTCAAAAGTTTTAATTAGAATAATTAGCAATGGTTAGGAAATATGTTGGCGTAGAAAAGATACCTTTGTACAGTTGCCACGGTAACAAAATGGGATGTAATTTAAAATAAGTAAAGAACAAAACGAAACAAACCAAAGAAATAACTAAAAGCCTTGTAATTTAAAGAATTATATTTTTGATGAACTTGTAGCAGAAATTTGCTTGTTAGTGTTAATAGTTACAGCATTCAGCAGCAGAAATTTGCTTGTTAGTGTTAATTAGTTACAGCATTCAGTAGCAGAAATTTGCTTGTTAGTGTTAATAGTTACAGCATTCAGCAGCAGAAATTTGCTTGTTAGTGTTAGTAGTTACAGCATTCAGAAGCAGAAATTTGCTTGTTAGTGTTAATATTCACAGCATTCAAACCAAATCTGAAACTCCAAAACCAAAGTGTGGAATAAACTCCATACTTAGTAGTGAGGATAAGAATCCTATAACTCTGTGTGTAGGTCAACAGAGGAAGTCTGAAAACCTTACAAACACTGTAATTCCCCCCCCCCCCAAAAAAAAAGACCCCCGTTTTAGTACCATCTATCTAGCTGAAGTGAAGTTTGTTCAAATATCATCAAATTGTTACCTGTAGAAAATATACCCAGCAGGATTTGAGTCTGTTTGTGTTTACCGTAATATTGTTGTCCTCACTTCCATCGGAAGGGTGAAACATAGCTCACACCTGGGATTTGACCCGGGAGTCAGAATTGACTTCCTTTGTTTAGTTTCAATCATTGTTTTAAAATGTTATTCACCTAAGATTAAGCAAACACCTTAGCAGCAAATCATCCAAATACATCCGTTCTTTATGTTCCTCTTTTGTTTTTCGGTCGAATGTTGTGCATGTCACGCTTGTGAAGATCAGGTATCTGGAATAGAATAGCATGGCTAGGAAGCCAAAATAGAAGCTCAGGCAGGCAACATATCAAAACAAAAAATATGCTGCTGAGTTTCAGCAGCAGCTGCATACGGAAGACTAATGCGGCCATGACAACAACAAAAAAACACGGATACAAGACAAAAATTTTAAAACGAAAAACAAAATTTTTACTACGAAACAAAATTTTTACTCCGAAAAACAAACTTTTTTCAAAGAAAAACAAACTTTTTTCAAAGAAACACAACATTTTTAAAACGAAAAACAAAATTTTAAAAGAAAAAACAAAATTTTGTTTTTCGTAGTAAAAATTTTGTTTTTCGTTTTAAAAATTTTGTTTTTCGTTTAATTTTTTTTCCTTCTATATATATCCGTGTTTATTTGTTTTTTTGCCATGGCCGCATTAGTCTTCCGTAGCTGCAAGATCCGCTGCAGCAAGGCTGAATAAAAAACAAACAGTAGAGATATATACCTCTACAGACCAAGCACTGCCTATATTTCTGTGATACTGTAGAGCACAGAAGTTAACATGTTATATACAGAATTGCTGCAATTTACTGGAGCCGTTTTTAAGCGGCCTACTTTTGACATGGGTGCCTAATATGAGAACATAACACTCCAGGCAACTGAATATTTCTTCGCTAAACTTTGCCATTTTTCCACCTTTTTTTTTACTTCTTTGTCATTTAAAACTCAGAGGTCTTTAACCCACACCTTGCAAATAAATAAGATGACGAAGTGATCGAGGAATTGATTGGTTTCCTGGTTGTTGTTTATTCGATGTGTGTGGAGAAAGATTTGTAACCCTTTTGAGAAAAAAAAGAAAAGAAAACAAGACCAGTCCTGAAATTTAAATTTAGATATTTTTGTCTTTCTATTTTAATCTTTTAGCAAATAGTTCAAAGAAATCTGGCCACTCATATAGAAGAAAATCTTCCATCCAGGTAAAAATAATCAACTTTTCTGGCTATAACCTAGTTGATGACCTTTGACCCTTTTTCATCTCGATGTCTTCTCCTATCAGTTTAAGAGTAAACAAAAATTAGATGTTCGTTTGTCCATCCTCTACCTTACCTGTCTCCTCACAACTTTTACACTATTGTATTTTGAGGCACTTTCTTATTTAGAAATCATATTAACTCGTCCAAAATTCCATTTCAAAACACAAGATAGCTTAATTACAATTCCTTGAGTAATAATGTTAACAATTTTCCTATGATATTGTTGGTTTGATGATTTTGTAGAAATTAATTTCTTAATTTCTATCAACCGTAATCCTTCACATAACGTAAGATTTTGATAGACTGTAATAATTAATATTGGACAATCGATTTTTTTTATTTTTTTTTTTATCTTAATACAATAGGAAAGACACATCAAACTGCCAATTGGTTCTGTTCTACCAGGTGTAGTTTATGACCAATCATGCTACCAGAGGAATGAGGTGCTTAGAAATGACTTGAGTAAGTCCAACAACCGAACAATAGACGTGATGAAGTATCACCTCTCTAACAGCCCACGAGGAACCAATTCTGTGGATGATAATAATAATAATAATAATAAGAATAATAATGCACGATCATTCAATAATAACAAACAGAGGACAAGAGAGGGATTAATACTTCCTCAGGTGAGAGAAGATACATCGGAACAATTTACCACCGTCTACGGGGATCACGTAAGGAAAGCAACTCTCAGAGAATCCAACAGCAACGATCATATCGTCGACAAGTTTCCATACGATCCCAACGCCAGTGTAGTAGGCGGGCGGGATGCACACAGGAAGTCGTTTCCAGCTCGAAGAAATCCACAGCTGACATCGGAATTCAGTCGGCGGAGCATCAGTAGTTTTCTCGCCGCGGTGGAGACTAAAACGATGGATTCGTTACAAGAGAGACGGGGAAACTCCTCTCAGAGGAGCCGTGCGAACGACGGGAAACAGAGGAAGAAGAACAATGTGCCTGGAAAGTTCTCACCTTCCCTACCTCAGGCGATCTCTAAAGAACCCATGGTGGGAGAGATTTCTCTCACCCACCAACGTAAAGTGTCGCCCACCGACGAAGATGAAAACTTCAGAATCTATTCGCAAGGCGTCATGGTTTACGAAGAATCAAGAAAGACTCATTTGGACAGAAGATCCCCCGGAAGAAACAGAATTTTATCACCGGCTAGGAAAGGACTGACACAAGACAGCTCTTCAACGAGATGGAGAGTCGAAGAGGAGGGAAAAGAAACAGAGTCCGGACTCTATGACGACTTTACGTCATGGTGCAGGTGAGGTTATAGGACTGAATCAATTCTGACTTAGGATAGATTGTTGAAATCAAAAAGAAGGTGTCCCTTCGGAGGTCACGACATCCTTAAATCGTAAGGTTAAGAAGATTAACCACAAGGTATTATACTGAGCTCATGACAACCTTAATACTCAAGTGATTTGTTTTGTAGCATTAGTACAGAACCGAGAAATGTCCGGTCACGAATTAGCAGATGCCGTTTAACATTTTGCATAGATTACTTAGATTAAGATCAGCTGTCTCGAAACCGGAAAGGAACAATAAATTATCCAAAGTTTGGCAAATAGCTTAATTCCCCCTCCCCCCAACCTCCTTTGACATATTAAACATCATTAATAATTTCCTTCCTCTCCTGCAGTTACTGTCATATTCAATTATTGTTTTGGTTTTGCAGAGATGGCAATGTATCAGATGTTGATCTCGATAGTGATGATAATTTGCCCCCTTCTAAGAATTCCTCGGCAAAGAGGAAATCGGCCCATACCAAGTAAGTAACATGAATCCCAAACAATGGATCATATCGAACATTCAACTTACTACTATCAAAGGAAAGCTACACTAGTACATACTTTAATCGCTTATGGTATGTATAAAAAGACTGAGACCATTTTTAACACATACTGCCATACAGTTAGTTGGGGGGTATCTTCTTCCTGATGAAAAGGATCTGGCTTATCATTTGTTCATGACTGCTCACTTAATATTGGTTATTTTCATATTCTTGTTAATGGTTTCATTTTTAATATGGAAGAAATATTCTATAATAATATTTCAAGGTATGATCTAGCATATGGTACACAGATGTGACATCAAATTCAAATTAATGAATGCTGCAACTTACATTCACCAACAGAAATATGATTTGGTTACATTTGTTTCCTGCTGGACGGTTTAGTCGTTTAGCCGCAGACCGCCAGTTGGGAAATCGCTACCGTTTTTTTTTTTTTTAATGAAGCCGATGCGACTATAAACTAACAAATTCTTTTTTAATCCATAATCTGCCGGACTGTCCCCAATTTTACATGTAACGACAGTCGAGTTGAATTGGGTCATGATTGGTCGTTCACATGTTGGAACATTCTGTCAGTACAAGACGTACAAGACATTATACCTTGTAAGCAGAAGCTGTATGGCATATATAGCTTATACAGAGCTAATTTTTAAAGATGGTTCGATCATGCGAGATGATCGAATTTCCATTCCGACGACTAAATCTGACAGAGGCCAACTACTTCTACTACTACTACTACTGCTAAGACTTTAAGCTCTGGTAAGATCGACATGTATGTTAAATATACGGGGGTTGATTTTTTTTCATCTTTTTCGTAAAATTGCAGTCGGAATCCGTTAGCAGAGCCGGCCATTCCCTCGAGGAGTGCCTTAGCCAATCCAAACTCATTCTACCAGAGAACTAATACTTTCCTCAGCAGTCACAGGTAAATTTTCTTCTTGTTAAGACCTTGTCTACTTTGCAAAGATTTTCCTTTCTCTTTCTTCTTATTAACTTTACTTTTTGAATTAGTCATTACATTGCTCAATTCATTCAAGCAGTATTTCGTCATTGCATCTGAAGGTTTTGTCACGTTTCATTTACTTCATGAGATCCTGTTAAAATTAATTTGATTACAATTATGCAGTTTTATAAGATGAATTTTGTCAGGGGCAGAGCCAGGATTTTTTTATAAAGGAGGGGCATTGGCCCTTGTGGTGAAGCTGACTACCATGTTGGTGGGTCGACGGATCTTCCCCCCCCCCCCCATACAGAAAATTAAATTTTTTACATCAAATGGTACATTCTGGGGCATATGTAGACGTTAAATGAAGTCAATATTTAGGTTTAAATACAAGGTTGTGCAAAACACATTACCTTTAAATTTTTGATGGTTGCAGTTGAAGGGGAGAGGGGGTGGGATGGGGGTGGTGGGTAGGGGTGAGCACCTCCTACACTTACCTGCCATTGAATCTTCATTTTAACTAAAGGAGACTGTTTGTTGCTCATTGGATCAATCTTCCTTAAGCCTTCCATTGATTAAAACCAAAAAAATTCTGAATCAAACTTTGCAACTGTTGAAAGCTGCCTTCGTTGGTGAATAAACTGGGGAGAATCGTAAAGTTTGGGGAATAATGGACTATGCTGCTCCTAGATTTTCACCAGAAATGTAGTACTAGTAATTCTCTACCTAGCCCCAGGACCTGTGTTTCACAACCAAAACCAAGGGGAACGATTTTCCTTTTCCAGATTCTGTTTTTGGTCAAAATGAATCATTTATTAACCGATAGCATCGTATCCTTGTTTTTGCAGCTGTCAACAGAAAAAATACTTCATTTAAACATGTCATAATTTAAATTCTTAAAATTCCTCTCGCAGACCTTCCATTAAGAAAAATTTGTCCAAACTTCACGGTCACTATGATCTGGAAGTACCACCACAAAGACTCATGACGTCTAACCGATACCAGTTTGTGCCCACTCAGCTCAGAACACAAGCAATCTCCATGCCTGGTCCGCCCTATTACGGTGGAAATCGTCTCGCAGCGCTCCAAGATAAAAGTAAACAGATTCAGTCTTAATTCCTTCATCCATTTTCTTCATTGGATCCATTTTCCATTTTGTTCATCTGTTTGATCATTTGTTCATCACAAGTTTAACTTGGATTGTGTCCAAACTTGGAATACAATTGTTGGTTAATAGCTGGTACATGTGGGCCTAACTATTTTAGGGCCCATTAGGGCCCAAAATATTTGTCGGGCCCATCTTGGGAACCAAATTTTTGTTTGGACTTTTTGAGTCAACGTTTTTTATAACAAAATTTGTGGATGGTGCCATAGGGCTTTTGTGTTAGCATTTACTTTACTTTTGGAGTGGCTGACATGGTACCTGACCATGTGTGAAGTTGATCTATGCATATTCAAAAGAGACAGTGTCATATTGTATCAACTGCAGTTGGTATGATGTAAATATTGGGTGATGACATATACCACACATTTATTATCCTTTTAGCAAGGAACCAAAGTTCCCATTGGGCTCTTATTTTCTTAATCTACTTTTGGTGGTAGCATCTTTGAGGATGTCTATTTTCATAAATTGCAGTAATTGAGTGCAAAGCTCACAGGTTAATGTCAACTTAGTCTGTTCTCAATAATGGCATAAAATGTTTAAGGTATTGTTTCAACGTGCAGAATGAAAAGCGTTGTGGTCCAGTAGAAGGCAATGGACTTGCGATCTAAAGATTCCAGTCCTGGCCAGATCATTAGATTGTGTCCTTGGGCTAGGCACTTTGTCTCCAATGCCTCTCATCACCATGGTGTCTAAGTGGGGACCTCCATGAGAGGGAACTTGGAAATATAGTGACAACTCCTGTGGATGATTCACTCAATAGAACTTTCCTGTGTAAATGATTTGGTGGGACACCAAAGTTTACTTGTGGAACCTCCTTTTGATGGCACTGGTCTTGTCGTCGGGATAAACATTAATTTGTTATGAAGTATTAGTTTAATAGTGAAAGTTAGTCTATTATCAATCATATATATTTACAAATAAGCAAGTTAGCCATTTATAAAGGAGGAGAATATATTATAATTCATAACATATTTAAATGTCACAGATTTTTGCCTAGTACGAAGGAACAATTTTTGCCAAATTTTAATCAAATTTAAGACGCAACATTTGTCATGGTCAATTTCTTTAGGTTTTATGTAGTGCAGATGAATAGTGGCAACACAATAATAACATAAAATTTAACATGTTGATCATAGTAGCGTGACAAATGCCTCAAGAAAGTATAATAAATAAGAAAATACCACTGGGCCCCTAAGTTATGGAATCACCCAGTTATGTGTGTTGGTTTGGGGGACACACAGATGCAATGCACTGTAGTGACTGTCTTGTGCACAATAGTGACTGAATTGTGCACAATGGGTGTTTAGGGAGTGACAAGTCATACCAATGGCCAGGGATTACCTGTTGTTAAAGGCATTGAAGACTCGCCCCAAACCGCGTGCCGTGCTCCGAAAAAGTTAACTTTCCGTTGCTTGCAAGTGAAGTTTTCTGCTTGTCGCTACAAAATGCAGACAGTACAATAATGAAACATGATACCTTGTAATCTTTAGCTGGACCTGAGATGTCCATCGCTGTATTGTTTGTGCACTTTGCTGTGGGTATTGGCCGCAGCTGTATGTACTTACTGTACACATAGTGTCTAATTACCGAAGGTAGCAAGCTGTGTGTGGTATATAACACTTCTGTTACACCTCATTCGAAACTAGGTCAGATTACCGGCATTAGACATTTCTTTTTGCGCGAGTCTTCATACCCTTTAAGTCATATGAGAAAGCCTTGTCCTTGATACAAGATTGTAAACCTTTAACTGTAAAAGAATCTGGCCCTTTAGGTAGATTTCAAATGTTTGCTGTGATATTAAAACAACAAAGTGTTTTTGTATGTAGAAGATGCTGTGCTGTATATGCAGTTAAGCTGCTCATAATTTCCCTATGGTCCTTGTTGCCTCATTGAATACTGTATGCCGTTCATTGGTGGTTTTTTTTAGAAAACCATCTCCACAAAGAATCTGCATGAACCTCAAATGTTGTTTTTGTAAACCTTTAAGATTTTGCTTACATAATTGCTTTTACAGTTTTGTTTTCCAAGTAAGCCCCTGAAAATCTGAATCTCAAGTTATTGAACCATAAAACTGACATGGAAGTTATATATATGTATCGTAAAACATAAATGACATAAAACAAAGTGAAGACTTTAGTGTTAAGCACTATTGAAACTGAAACACTTGTATTCCATGCCATGATGACTTTCTGTTTCAAAGGTTGTTGCCATGGCTTCCACTTCCCGCCTGTCTGCATCTATATGTGATAAGTTAGTGTCGCTGTGTATTAACGTGAAACAAAAGTCACTCCTACGTCAAACCACACAACATTGACCAGATTCATGAATAGACAATGGCTATGTCACATGCAAAGCTAGACGTGGTCATGTGACGGAAATCATTGTGCTGTCATAACGGTGTACTTAAACGCTCTATTTGGATTTGAAATGTGCCGGGATGAGGCATGAGTTACAGTGAGCACTCAGGTTTCTTTCTGTTCAGTTTAGTATTTTTTTAGCTAGTCGGTAGAATATAGTTTTCAAGAAGGAAATTCATAAGGACCAAGAAATGTTGTGCCCTCTGCTTTTTCCAGTCTATGCACCAATGAAGAATAACCTTCTAGGATAAAAATGTCAGCCCCTCCCCAATCCCACCACTTTCCTCCATCCCCACCCCTAACCCTATACCCTAACATTCATATGTTTACCTAGGTACCCAGACTTGTTGTAGTACAGTCGATATGAATCACTTTGTTAACATTTTATCTCTCTTTTCAATTCCAGTTTGGTTGTGCTAATAATTTCTGTCAATTTCAAATAAAGATATTAAAAGTAATAAATGTAAACGAAATATGGCCATGAAATTTTAACCTTTTGAGACTAAGTTTAATTCACCTAATGCCAAAAGTCAGAGGAAAACAACCAAGTATGTGTAAAATGTGTAAATCTAACATTGACCAATTCCATAGTAAAAGAGCACTGAAATACACTTCATTCATACTTAGTAAAGATTCCTAAATCCTATTGGTCCATTCAGGTCAGCTGACCGTGGTTAATCCTGTGAGTAACGCACGGTAAAATTACGGGGCATCACTTTAATAAATCTTTGGTTATATGTAACAAAAATGTTTTGTTTTATGATTTTTCCCCCACACAAATGGTAGTGTATGAATAAACGGGGTTAATCAACGGTCTAGAGTGCGTTACTCACATGATTAATGCACTCCGGGTGTTAATGCTATCGCTGGATGCACTCGGGCTCCGCCCTCGTGCATCGCTTGCATTATCCCCCGATCGTGCATTAATCCTGTGAGTAACGCACGCTAGACCGTTGATTAACCCCTTATTTAACTATGAAGGTCTGTTCATGCCAGTTGACTTTGTCAAGCACATCTGTGCAATTTTGTCACGCATGTGTATAAGCTATTTACTATTCATAATCAGGCCTCATGAGTTACAATAAAATATTGGATTGAAGAAGTCTGCTTGCTATACGATAAAATGTTAAATAGAACACAAATACTGCTTTTGACCTAACTTAAATTGAGAATACTCTCACGAGAACAAATGTTGCTGGTAGTTTGGCCTCTGTGTGAACCAGACCAACATGAGTACTCAGAGCTTCAAGTTTATAAAACGAACAGGAAATACACTCATCCCTTCAAATT
>JAIPMN010051473.1:0-10235 GCA_020650975.1 Apostichopus californicus
ATATGTATATGCATACACTACTTACTGTGGAGGCAATGTAACACAATCATACATTTGTTGTGTGTTTGTGTCAGATTCGACTTGATTTTCTCATGATTCCGTCTCCCAGGTTGCCAGTATCTGTCACGACGTGACTATTTATCAACTTGGGTCATCTGTTAGTAACCCTGGCCATCTCTCCCTGGGTAGCATGTTGCCAATTTTAGGCCCAAGGAAGCCACTTCTCTGCCTTCTGCCTGGATTCAGCTACACGGAACAGGACCATCCATTATCTGGCATAGAAGGTATCTTATTAAACATCTTTGGCTATATTTTCTGATTGATAAATATTTCTTCCTTTTATGAATTTGTATAGCGCTTTTATCCAGTTGGAGACTGCTCAGAAGTGCGGTAGAAGCAAGGTACATAGTAAAAGAAACATAACAGTTATCAAAACATGAGTTTACAAACTGGAATAATCATATTACAAATAAAAAACGACTTGAGTCTCTTCTGAAAAGTTGACAAAGCTTGGATTGTTTTTTAATGTAAGGGAAGACTATTCCAGAGCTGTGGAGCTGCTCTTGCAATAGTCACAAATTATGAAATATCTTACCGTTTTTTTTTATTATGTCATCTGACAATTTATCAGTAGATGTATTCAAAGAAAAGAAAAAAAATGTCTGCTTTTTGTTTTTCTCTCAAATATGAAGGTAACTTCATGGTGAACCCAACAGAGGAGATAGAGAAATTATCCATCCATTCTGGTCTGGAGAAGAACTTCCACAAGGTGACCCTTGGAACCACAGAGCAGTTGAAGGAAGCAACAAGGCTATTGAAGCTCTGTCAGACAAGAGGACATTGGCTGTTGCTGGAAAATTGTCAAGCTGTGGAAAAATGGGATGAGCATTTCATGAAAGAGTTGAAGGTGAAGTATTTTTCAAATTATACCAAAAAATAAATATTTAGAAAGGATCATTCTTAGTAAATTATGGTTCTGTGATAATCACGGATGGAGCCACGGTTGGCCTAATTATGTCCTTTTTAATTACATAGTACCCAAATAGCTGCTTCTGAATAATAGCAAATTTGTCAGATAAAGGACTGGTCAGCTTTAGCAAGGAATCTACTTCAAAATTTAATATTTATATTTTTTTATAATTTCATCTACAGCTCCTGTTGGAAACATCTAATGAAGAAGATGAATTGGATGGCGGTTGTCCTGGAGATAGCAGGGAGGGTCGTTTCATCTCCAGACCACCCATCCATGATAACTTCCGCCTCTTCATGGTTGTGGATGCCGATAATACAAATAACCTCCCTGGTAAGATTTTACACCTTGTTTACACACAAATCTAACTTATAAGTAAACGAACAACAGAAAACTGACTGGGAAGTAATATAGGCAATGGAAAAGAGCAGAGAAAGTCAATGGTAGGAGGGTGGACAAACCAGTGACCTCTGGGGTAGAAAACTTTCCAAAAATCTAAATTGTGATATATTTCCAAAATTATGGCTTACTTTCCATTTTGATTGATATGAGTATTTTGTAAGATGCGAATGAAAATAGGTATACATGTACGGCTTTATCAAGATTAATCAGCTCACAGAATATCGTAAACCATTGTTTTAACAGTCAAACATGGCAGGAGTCACTAATTATGTGACATTCAAAAATTTGAATTCCTTTCCATAACTTTACATTTTCCACATGGATCTTATAGAAGAGAGGAATAAATATCTCATATGCAGTCAGTTAAGTTGATTAGAAATGATTCCACTAGATCGTAGAATTGTTTACATGTATTTTTTTGGTATTATGCCCCTCCCCCCCCCCCAAATAGATAGATGGACGGACGGACCGACGGACCTTGAATGTACCAAATTATCTGTTCTCTTTATGAATATTTTGTGTAACTTCTTATAGGTTTTTATTCTTCTTTTTTCTTGTATTTTCTGTTTTTATCCCTCTTCTCAACTATTATTTCTCTGATTAGGTTTGATCCTGCAACACAGTGTAAAGAGGTCTTGCTCTTCCTCAGACAGCTTCAAGTCTTCTCTTCAGTTTTACTTCAGCTTAGCCAACTCACGGCTAGAGTCGGAACAAGTTAGAATTCCAGCTACCAACACTAAGGTATGTCATACTTAAGAAGTCATCTGTTATTGCCCTTAAAATAGTATGTATGTATGTATGTATGTATTTTAGATCCTCCTGCAAGCAGGAACTCGCAAAGAAGCCATCATTGGCTTATGAAAGCCGCAAGCTGACCGAAGTCAGTCTCTTAGATTCATATTTAACGTCCATGATTATGAATTGTCAATTGTCAACAACTCTGTAACTGGACGACATACATTAATCTTGGAGTGACTCGAACTCGGGACCTTATGATTGAAAGGCACCGGCGTTAACCACTGAGCTAACACTCATAGTAAGAGCTAGAAAGCTGAAATAATGGAACAGAGACCAAACTGGAACAGAGAGGAAACCAAAATCCAAGAGTCTTTGCAAAGATATAATAATAATAATAATAAAATAATATTTAAACATATATGATGGTTGACTGAAACATGAGTATTACTGGTTTTTGTTCATTACAGTGCAAGTCAACATTTGAGTTTTGAATCTACAGCAGGAATCAGGCCTAGAAATGTATACATAGCAATGACGATAGCAAACAGGAGTACCTTTGGTATTCCAATGGCAGTCAAATGATTGCAAAGTAAAGGAAGACCTTTTTACTCAAGCCATAACAGTTTGGGGTTATTAGACTGTTAATTACTGTTGGATCTCCAACATCTCAAAATCAAGACTGATTGTTATGTTTAGTCTTACACTCACAAATAAGGCAGAAAAACAGCTACAACGTTGGAATCTCATCCTGAAATCCTGTTTAAATACATAGTTTGAATCAGAAAGAACTATTTTCTAGGTTTAACCATTGAGAATATTTAAGGACCTTCTTTTTGGGTTATATTATTTAATATTATTTAAGGTAAGTTTGCTTTTGTAAATGCTTTTCTATATGATCATATTCTAGAATATTCTATAATACTCCAACCTACCCTCATCAATTCTAGTCTATAATATTCTATTCTTTATTATTCTTATCTAGTGTCTTCAATTCTATTCTATAATATTCTACTCTTTATTATTCTTATCTATGTCTTCCATCCTATTATAAAATATTCCATTCTATTTGTGTAATATTTTATTCTATAGCATTCAATAATACCATTATAAATTCTTATTCTATAATGTATAATCTATTTCTTTCCATTCTATTGTATAATATTCTATTCTTTTTAATTCTTATCTACTGTTTTCCATTCTATTGTGTAATATTTTATTCAATAACAATCTATAATACCGTTATAAATTCTGTTCTATATTGCATATTCTATTTCTTTCCATTCTATTGTATAATATTCTATGCTATAAATATTTTATTCTATGCTATAATATTTTGTAATATTCTATAAATTATTTCTTAATTTTTTCACCTATTCAATTTATTTATTATTCCTCTAGTTGGTTCATGAGATGACATTTAGCCTGGCCTTCTTCCACACCATCCTCTCGCAACGGCTTCGTTATCCAGGACTTGGATTTAAAACAGATTACTATTGGTGAGTCCTTTAAGAAAAATTGCAAAGAAAACCAACCAAAAAAATACACATTTCATAAATCTAGTCGTTACACTGTTAAACTATTAATGGAATACCTTACTGTAAAGTTATTGAGATTTACCAAATTTTGGCAGTATAGATAATGTGACATTTATTGAAAAATTTGTCTGTGAGTACATTGTTGTTATTGTTTTCTTTTTTCTGCATTCAGTCTACTTTTAAAAATGTCACTGTTCTCTGTGGAGTAAAACTTACAATATTCAGCTTGGCCATCATTTTATCAAATAACATTTCATAAAGAATTTAACATAATTTATTAAAGGTTAGATCAAACCACAGGTATTTTTTATGGTGACATAATAGGGCAAGATTTATCACACCATCACTTATACTTTATGTGGATTCATTTAAAGTTGCTGTGAAAATTATTCAAATTTGCTGAAGAAAAGATTACCCTGATGATGGAGTCCTCAATCATCCAAACTAGTTAATAGTTAATTAGTTAATATTTAAAATAAAATAAAAATGTTAGCAAACTGCTTATCCACTAGAGAGCCTGTGTAGGAGAATGTGTAAAAGTAAGTTGGCCTGACGTTTCGATCCTAGCAGGATCTTCTTCAAAGGCTGAATGACAAGTAACAGTTACAGAAGGGACAAAAACAAACACAGAATACAGACAGGTTAATGAGCATGGTGAACACAAAGAGATGGATGTAAGGGGATTAGTGGACAAGGGATGGAGAGAAGAAAGAAAGAAAACAACAGGGGAAGAGGAGAGGTAGGAGATAAACAGTGGAGGGACAAAGAGAGGATTAATAGTTAATAGTTCATATTTAATAGTTAGTATTTAATTGTTAATAGTTAATATTTAATTGAAAGTGATATTTGTTACAATTTATTTCTTAAGATGAGTGTGGACTATGTTTAGACTTTGCAGTAAATAGTGTTCAATAAGTTTACATTGCCATTTGTAGGAGTCCCTCCAACACAAGTCGACCTTTGATTCATTTTATTGTTCTCAAACCTCAGAAATTATTCTCAGCAGAACTGCTCAAATTTTGATACCATTACTTTACTTTGATCATTACTTTAGTTTGAAGTTTTGGAATAAAAAGTGAGAATATTGTTGAGTAAACCTAATAAATTTGTCAACATAAAATTTCGAAGTTTTTTTGATCTTACAAAAATCAACCGATGCTTTGTTCAAGAAACTTTTTTAAGTGTACCTTCATACTTTTCAATTTTTAATATTTTAGGGATGAAAAGGATTTGTTCTCAGCGTTAGATTACCTGGTCACCTCGAGCGGTACCGTACCTTTAAGAGACTTCTCGAGTTTCGTGGAGATGGTGGGAACTCACATTTATGGCGGCCGCGCCAGCAACCCGGAAGACTTAGGGACGATTAAATCTTTAGCCGAGAGCGTGCTGATCCCATGGAGAGATGTCCAGGTATTGTAAAATACTAAATGCAATTCTATGATCCCTTTTTCAGAAAGCTTTTGTAATTAATTTTTGATACATGTTTTTCATGCTTCTCCTTGCTAAGATCCCATATAAGATGATCAACCTGACTAAATAGAAGTTTTATTTCAAGTCGTGGAGTGAAAGTTAAAAAAAAATCATTGTGAATTCAGTTCAAAGCTTTGCCAAAGATAGCACCATTTTGCATTTAAGCCACCTCACAATTTCTCACACACACCTCCTCCCCTTAGACCCCTCAGAGGAAGGATCCGCCTCGGGTGCCAATTATTCTAGGTCCACCACTTGGGTATAGAGGATGCGATATTCTTGTGTCTAATTTTGGCCTTAGATCTAACAATGGGGGTCTCCTACATCCTGTTTCATATCTACATATATGTCAATGGTGTTTCATATCTACAGAATTTCCCATCTAGTGACAGCTCATATTCAGCTCAGCCGGTAATGCTATTCTTCTTCGACTAAATGCCGAAATAAAATTTTTTTTAATTTTATTTTAGCAAATACCCTCCTCCATGGGTGTAGGTAGCCTGCTTGGTTCTTTACTCTACTCGTCTCAAAGCACGGCGAGGCCGACTACTAAACCAGCCAATCAGAGAGCAGTATTCCAGCTGATGTTTGATTCAATGAAGGAAAACGTCGATCCTTTACAGCTTGGATTGACGAAGATAGCTCCTGCCATCATCGAGAGACGTCAGAGCAGGTATTGTGGAATTCATCTTTGGGGTTTTTCCCTTGTATCTTAATTTATTGTTCATTTTTAAGTCGCAATTTAAATATTCTTGAATGCCAAGTATAGTTATTGCTTCGAGATTTGGCTTTTTAAGAGAAGTCTACAAACTTGACTTTTGGTGACCATTTTTTGGGGTCATTTTAGCATATTTAAAAATGGGTTTGAATAAGAACAATAATCATAACCATAACAACAACAAAGACAATGCCTATAGATCAATAATGATAACAATAACTTGATAAATTTCTAAAATGTGAAAACTAATGTACAAAATCTGGAAAGCTATCTAGAGTGAATCAACTAATTACGACAGAACAAAGCATAAACATTTACAGAGACGAATTTCACAACATTACTTATCTACATACATTCTTACAATGGCAGGATATTTTAGGTTTATGTTTATTAAACATCTTACAAGTTTGGTGTGTGAAATTAAAGTCCAAACATTACAAATGCTATTGTACATCCATAGTAAGGAAAATGCAATCACATATTGTGTCACAATACCATAAAAATGTTGATTTCATATTTGTCCATTATCTTAGTATTAATTTTAATTAAACTCCACTTATATTTTAATTTATTTTTAAATTTGATTTTTTTTGTCTCCTTCAGATTCCTGATAAGCAGTCTGATTCACCTCGAGCTTGAACCGCATCTCGAGTCTCCTCCAGAATTCCTCTCCGAGAGGAGTAAAATATCATCCATATACGCTAAGCTCTGTGAAGTCGACGATCCATCGGATCAACCCGACACCGACAACCTCAGTCACCTCCACAGCTTCGTCAACTCGGAAATTCAACTTCTCTCCGAGAAAATCAAATCGATCACGTCGGACTTAGAACTGCTAGGCAAGGCTCTCGACGGTCAAATCTATCTGAACTCAAAATTGGAGACTATTTTTCAGGCCATTTCTCATGACAGTTATCCCCAGGGGTGGGGATACCCCGGGGCGAGGGATGGCCTAAAAGCTGAACAGTTGGTAGAAGAGTCAATCCAAAAGATGGAGTTACTTCGGAGTTACCGGAAGAATGGAAAAGATGTCGTCTGTTACGAGATCGCAGCGTTTTTGCGACCAAAGAGGTTTTTGAAAGCTCTGTTGATGGAGCAGGCCAGGAGAGAGTATATGGAGGTGCAAGATGTAACCATGGAAATTCAGGTAAATGGAAGAGGAGACAAAAATAACAATTGCTTTCAACCTTAAAAAATAAAATTATTGTAAAAGATGAAAATTTAAGAAAATTTTAGTTTTGATGTATCATAGCAGGGATGTGCCCAAGATTTCCTGAGTGCCAGGTATATTGATTGCCGTCCTGGGGAGGGGTCTAAGGGGGAGGGGGTGTCCCCCTTTGAGAAATCGTTCGATTTTTGAAGGTGCTCAGATGCCAAATGCTGGCACTTGTGTAGCTTTTTAAGCACATAAACAAGTACTAGTTTTGCTAACATTTTACATTTTTAAATTTTTTGTTAGTGAAATATATTACGTACCTGGTAAAAGTTATTAGTTTGTTTCAAAGAGATTTTACAAGGGACCGATTGAGAGCCGTAAGTAATGTTTCTAGCATGCGTAACTGATGCATTATTAGTCTGTATGATTTTGGCATAGGCTAGGCCCAATTTATGTTGAATATATTGTTAGGAATGTCAGGATTTTAGATGAAAATAGTGCTGGGCGGGATACACGATTTTTAAGACAGTTCTGGGCGGTAATTTTTAGTGCTGGGCGGGGCCGCCCAGTGCCGCCCAGTGTGGGCACATCCCTGCATAGTTAAAATTGCAAAAAAGAACAGAATTTGAGTGTTATGCCTTGTTCCTGTAGTTTTTATCATTTTCAAGATCTTTACCTTTAAAATATGCTAAATTTCCGGAATGCTCCTTTAAAGTTAAATTGTTGATGCTTTCAGCTCCTCAGTGGCCGGCTGAGATGTTAATGTTAAGCCATTGTTTTATAAATTCTAATAACTCAATCAAAACATGTTCTTCTAAATTTCATATATATAATTCATATAAATTTCATATAAATGACCCTTGGATGATATTCAACAACATTTGTTTTTGAAGAACTTGTAATACATCATAAACATGTTATTTTGAGGCTGTAAAAATTCTTATATTTTCCTATCGAGTTTTGAGTTGTATTTGAGGAACAGACCTTATGGTCTGTGCATTAGACTAGGTAATTCAGCCGCTTTAATTGATGAACTCCAGATTTTAAAGGGTCATTTCTCAAATATTAAAAAAGCAGTATAGAAACATAACCTGAACTAACTGTAGTATTTTTTTTTTTAATGTTCTCCAAAAATATGAAAATTAACCTTGTGCCTAAAGTCAACCTTTAAACCTACCATAGCACCTTATTTGAACATTAAAGGAACACAATGCACCTGGTTTTTTGGTTTGTTATTTTTTTTATTCAAATTAATTGCTATTTTACCCCATCGATAATCACATCAGAAGCAGAAAATTATGCCTGAACGTGAAAGTTTGAAAATTAAGGAAGTAAATTTTGCTTTAAGTTTTTTTACATACAAACTTTTCAGTATTAATCTATTCAAACAGTTAATAACTGAGATAATTTTGACTGATAGAATGATATCAGTGATTCTTTGGTCAGGATTTAAAAATATAAAAACTGACTTTACAATTCGTAGTTATGTTCCAGAGGACCACACAGGTATTTGATTTTCTTTGCATTATTTTTATTCGTTTTATAGGACACTTATCATAATTTTATTTCATGGTTGGCTACGTAATAAATAAATTAATTAATTAATTGATGAATAATCTTTAAGACAATTGATTGATGTGTTTTTCTCCTGTTTCCAGACAATGCCCTTTCAAGATCCTCCATCTCAACCACCAGTGACGGGAGTGTACGTCTCTGGATTTTATCTTCACAACGCATCTTGGGATCACCATCGTGTCACCATGGTACCGCACTCGAGAGACGGCGCCCCCGACGCGGAGTCCCTTCGGGTTAAACTGCCGTTGATGTGGGTGAAACCAGTTCATAAGCATTTCAGACCTATGTCAGGCACTCTGATAACATCGGACACGACCTACGGCTGCCCCGTCTACGAATGTAAGGAATTGAGATACAAGAGAGTCGAACCGTTTATGTATCTATCCGTACCGTGCACGCTGCAACCGAAGATATGGGACCAAAAACAAGTCTACGTGACTCTGAGTGAAACCTAGATCTGCGAAACCGTTCCCCTATTTAACTCTTTGTATGTTGTGGCATTTTCACTGAATATTCATTTTGTGTAAGTGTATCAATACCTGCAAGAAACTTTAAACGATATATTTACGAGGTTAATATATCACGAGATGTTTGAAAGTCTTTCAAGTTGATTTATTTATTAATTTTTGACAGATGAAGTTTTTAGTCCATCCAAGACTCTTTAGAGTCTTTTGTAAATATTGTACAGTTAGCACTGGCTGTGTGGATTTGATGTGTGTGTTTAATACAGTGTAGAGAGAAATTGTGCTATGTGAAATGTAACAGACACATAGCAGAGGAGATGTTACACATAGATGTTGAGTGTGTCATTTGTAAAAGGTGGCAAAGGCCGAAAGCTAAATATAGATATTTTGAATTTTTCAAATGGTGCATATATATATATATCTATATATATTTATATATAGCTGTAGTTATTAAGTTGAATAGGTACCCAGTCATTTATCTAATGATTGGTTTATTTTGGGGTATGAGAGATGATCGTCAAGTGACACGCACTGTTATTTCAAGAATGTACTGATTGTTGAATATGTAATCAAAACATATTGAGATTTGGCAAAAGAGTTTATTTTTACCTTTGGTGCAAGATTAGAGGCATTTCGGAAGTGAGTGAATGGGGGATATAAAGGGGACAAAGAGGGGATAGAATCCTGTGAGGACAAATAAGGGGTGGTAGGAGGGAGGAGGGAGAAAATACAGGCTTCATCTTATGTTATGAAGTATTATTCTAGGGATTTGCTAATAAGATTAGTCGCATTATAAAGTAGAGTAAAATTTGTTGTCCTATTTACATGTCACCTCATCATAGCTATGGAATAATTGTAGCGTTGATAAATTTTGGAGCACTCTAAAGGTTATGAATTTTGTTGTCATAAATTGCTGAAAATGTTAGGCTCTGTGTAAAATATTGCTATACACCTATATATTATATAATATTGCATTTATGGATCAATTGTCTGATTTTGCATGTTGATATGCGATACCAGATGAGTTATTCCTTGCTAGCTAACTTCTCCCAGTGTTATACAACCCCCTCTCCCCTCCCATCCCCCTCCCCCACTAGCTCCTCTTCTCTCCCCACCCCTCTTTTCCTCTCCATACAAACTCTCATACTTGCAAACAATAGTATTTTATAGATATTTTTTTGTTTATAGAAATTTAAATTTGTATTGA
>JAIPMN010051487.1:0-11500 GCA_020650975.1 Apostichopus californicus
AATTCGCAATACTCTAGCAAAGAAATACCAGTTCCACAATCACAAGAATCTTCTTGGAATACAACGTGAAAACAGTTTGCAGGAAAGAAAGTTTGGCCGTGTATCGTAACATAACACACTTCTCCCACCATATCAAGTATATTTTCAGGTGATTTATACCAGAAGATATAGTTTTGGGGTGTTTTAAGGCTTAGGTGTCCGGAATTGGAAGTGTCCATGCTATATATATATACAGTATATATATATATATATATATATATATATGTATATATATATATAGACATATATACAGTATATATAGACATATAAGAAAATATCTGTTTCACATTGCATCACCTTTATACCACATGTGTTCTTATGTTCATGTGTGACTTTAATTGGCAACCCATAATTGATCCAGCTTCTAAGCCAGATTTGTACATTCTCTTTGCATTATTTCCCTTCTCTCCTTGTGTTGTTTTTTTGTAGTCGAATTTGTTCACTGTAAACCAGGAGACAAATTTGATGTAATTTCAGTTTCTCCCCTTAACAATTATCATAAGATGTTATTATCTCTAGGTGGTCACTTCAAACCTTGGACACAATCCTTCTTATCCAATTATCAGGGCATGCTTCAGATGTATAATTTGCACTTTGTTCAATGAGTTTGCCATGGTAACCAAACGTAGCTTTCAATTAAGATCTCAGAACAATCCAAACGATCATCAGTGTACAGCATGTAATAAATCTGTCTATGATAAAACAAAGGTGGCAATCGCACTAGGAATGTATACAGCCTATTGACACCGTAATAGTAGCTCTGAAGGAAACTAGAAAAATTATTTCAGTGTTATATACTGTTTTTTTTTATTTTTAAAACAAAATTAAATTGTATCACACTAAAAACTTCAAACTTGAAGAATTGTAAACTGGAAAATGTGGTTCATACAAATCTAATTAAACTAATGGTCTTCACAAAATTCAAAATTTTAAAGCATAGATATAGCTCCCACATATATTTGGGAAACAAAACTATAGTGTCTGTGCAACTCAAAACATGAAAAAAATCAGATTTGATGGTTCAAGGAAGACTTTTCCAAAATCGGGATGGTGCAATACTCCAAATTTGATCCCCAGCATGCCTTAAGGTAATGCCGAAACAGTTAACCATTTTGTGGGCAAATTTGGATCTCTTTGCTCCAGGTGGAATGAGGCTTCATAGAGTACAAATTATGAATGGCAATAGGCACCATGTCAGAAAGAATAGCTGCAGCTGCTGCAAGATTCTGTGCAGTATAAAGGCTGAATCATTATCAAAAGTATGCATCCTACATAGCATGGCTGCAGGATGCTACAGCCCACTCAACGTTGTTGTACTTTTGACACAGCACTGCCTTATACTTATTGTTACACAGTTGGGGATAATGCATTGAATGCTTGCCATTTGCAAGAGATCATCCCCCAAAAAACATTCTTGTTCATTATTGACAGCAGCTCTATAGATTGCAGTCAATAAATCATAACTTTGTGGGCCTTTTGAGGGATAAGGGGAGAGGATGTCAGGTAGGGCTATAGTCCCTGGGGGGTCTCAGGTGAATCAGGGCTTGGGGCAAATATGGGTAAAGAATAAAGTATCCTTTCATTTTTTCCTATAAAGGGAAAAAGAAAACTTCATGAAGAGCAGACGAATGACTCTTGACATCACTGGGTCTACATTCTTTATTCAAGTTGAAATTAACCCCACATTACAGTATGCTATAAGGGCATATTCTTGTTGTTTTAGAGAGGGATGGGAGAAGGGGCAGGGGAAGGTTGTACATCATGAGTGGCTTGATCTGTAGCCCATTTAAATCAATAGAACATGATTGGGCTTTTCCTCCATTAGCATAGCGATTACTTAAAAAGCAGCTTACTTAGTTGATCTTCATAACCTAGTTATTCAAAACCTATTGACACTAAAATCCCAGTACAATGTAGGCCAATAGCATGACTTGGCTTTCACAAGTGATTAATAATAAATTCACAAAAAATGATCCCCCTTCCATCTCCCCTTCCCCCCCCCCCTCTATCACCCCACTTCTTGTAGCTCTCTTCCACCGTTTTTTCTCCACACTTTTCTCTCTTTGTCCTTCTCCAGTTTACTCCCCATCCTCTTCCCTTAATCCTCTCTTTGCCCCTCTACAGTTTATCTCCTACCTCTCCTCTTCCCTGTTGGTTTCCTTCTTGTCTCCATCCCTTGTCTACTAATCCTCTTACATCTTTCTCCTATGTGTTCACCATGCTCATTAACCTCTTTGTGCTCTGTGTATGTATATGTCCCTTCTGTTACTGTAACTTGTCATTCAGCCTCTGAAGAAGAAGATCCTGCTAGGATCCAAACGTCACGCCCACTTACTTTTACATATCTCTTACACCGTCTCTTTAGTGGATAAGCAGTTTGCTAACAGTTTTGTTTTATTTTGAAAAAATTATCTGGTTGTTACAATGTTGTACATCACATCAACTCCAACTTACTTGTCCTTCATAAATTTTAAATAACTCCAAAAGAATATGTCTTAATTTGATGAATTATAATCTCGGTAGGTTTGGTAAAATTTTCCAACAGACTGAGAAAGCTGCTTTGAAGGTATACGGTCTCCAGTTTACTTACCGGTGGGTAGTGCATCCTCCAGTAAGCCCTTTCCTGAGTCTCTCGGATTATTCTGTCGGCTGTCTTCCTTTGTTTAGCTATCCTGCACATGAAACAAGTTACATGAACATAAAGCGGTAATATGACCAATAGCCGTCTAGAGAAGTACCAATGGTACGGGTGGGGGAAAGAGGACAGGGGGGGGGGTGCAGGCAGGTGTCAGCTGAATTAATATTCAATGGGCCATGTACCTGTAACAGACGACTTAAGGTTCTTCAGAGTTTGTGTTTATTAGCTGACTTTAGCAAAATCTCCATCAGCCCGTTATACCTCCTTCCCCCCCATCCCCTTATGAATATTTATTGAAGAATACCAAAATTATACTTCAATTGTTGATATCATCTCCCATTATATCTATCCCAGATATGCAGTTAAAACAAGGAGCAGTTATGGAGAAATTTGCATCTTTAAGTTCCTTCTCACGTTAGGTCGATCCTGTCCACCACTCCCTAATACGCATGTGATCTGCACCAAAGTCAACAGGAGTCATCACTGGGTGATGGGATATCATTGTACCTAGCATCAACTCAAAACAGCTTACTGACCTTGAGCTATTGTGTGTACATGTTTAGGCATCACATAAACACATACACACATGTTTGTATTACATTCCAACCGAGGATCCCATTGTATTTTCCATTGTTCAAATCCACGTACCCTAACCTTAACAATACCCCATACAATAGAATTCTTCCGAGGACGTGGTGTTTCTTTAGAAATCACAACCGAGGACCTGGAATTCTTTTGTTCAAGTCCTCGGTCAGATAGAAAAACAAATGCACACATACACACACACGGCAACTTGATTACATACATTGCTAATGCTTTCAGCATATAGAACCAAGAACGTGACTCTTTAGCCCATCCGTCATATGTCATTCTAACACTAGCTGTAGCCAACTGATCATCATTTCAACTTTACAAAACATTGTCGACACCTTTGTCTCCATAACGACTTATACTATTGAGAAGCCATTTCGGTAAATAATATGCAATCACATCTGTATATCTTGGACACAAAACAATCTACATCTTCAACCAGACCCTTAAATTAATATAACACTGGTTCCTTAATAACACAGACAGATCTTGTTGATTAACTAGCTCTCCCTCGACTGATCTTATCCAGAGAAAGCGCTCTTATCTGATGAATTTAAATCAAAGGTTCACACATTGGTTTCCGATTCCACGACGACAAGGCCGCATTTCTGCATAATTTCTTTTACTATAAAATGTTACAAACAGCATGATGTCTTTCATTTTAATACTTCACATGTGCGCTACTGTAGACAAAGTCAGGATCGAAAGAAACAATACAATCTTCGTTATTTCTCAGTTGCGACACAAATAAAACTTAAATATATCATATTATATTTTAATGCTTAACATGATCTCCTTTCACTATTTTTCCTTACAATTTTCCCCTTATTTTGTAAAATATTTTTGCCTTGGAATACAGAAGTCCCTCTTTATTGGATGTCATCATTTTTGAAGACTTCTTAGCCTGACCCTGGTCCTTCTTTAACATGAATGCAAAGTTTCTAGCTGGCAGCTATGTGGAGATCATTGGTTATAGAGCAACCTGAGCTTATTTGAGGAAAGAAAAAATAGGTCAGATTTCCCCATGGTCAAGTCCAAGCAAAACTGATCAGAAATTAGTTACATAACCTTGAGATGATCTGAGGGTCAGCAAGTGACACAGTTTATATTAAGATACATCTTTTCAATATAAATGGACTTCTCTCAAATCTGAAAAACTGCCTCACGGTAATGAGAAGTCAGTTTGATAGCGACAAATGGTATATACATTAGAGCTGGGGGCTATTCTAGGTACCTTATTATGAATTAAAGTTTTAATCATAAGAACAAAGTTATTACTGATCATAAGGAAATTGCTAATGCTTTCAATGATTATTTTATTACAATTGGTCCAAACCTAGCAAAGAAAATACCCGATTGCTCTTCTAAATTCGATGACTATCTTCCTCAAAATACTAACTTATATTCCTTATTTCTCTCACCAACAAATCCTTCTGAAATAATTAGCATTATAAACAAATTACCAAAGAATTCTGCTCCTGGAATTGATGGTATCCCAACTAAAATTATCCAGAATAATAGTTACAAAATTGCTGCCCCTCTTGCACATATTATTAATTTATCACTTTCTTCTGGTATTGTTCCTGACCAGACCAAACTTGCAAGAGTGACCCCTATTTTCAAATCAGATGATCCATCAGCTTTAAACAATTACCGTCCCATTTCAGTTCTGTCATCTGTATCTAAAATTTTTGAAAGGAGTATTTACAATAGAACTATTAATTTTCTCAATAAGCATAATATCATTAGCGATCGTCAGTTCGGATTTCGTCAAAAGTATTCAACATATATGGCAGCGTTAGATATCTCCAATTTTATTTCAAAAGGTTTTGATAACAATGAATATATACCCGAGGCATTTTCTTAGATTTATCCAAAGCAATTGATACTGTCGATCATAACATACTCTTAAGTAAGCTTTTTCACTATGGTATATGAGGTGTTGCCCATGATTGGTTTCGTGATTATTTATCCAACCGTAAACAACTTGTTATTTTTAATGATTGCTCATCTTTACTTAGAGATATTTCTTGTGGTGTGCCCCAGGGCTCTATACTTGGACCTTTGTTATTTATTTTATATATAAACGATCTTCCATTATGTTCTAAGAAATTATCTTTTTCTCTTTTTGCCGATGACACCAGTATTCTTTACAAGACAAGTAAACCACATTCCTCTATCTCCTTAATCAATCATGAACTCACGCACGTTTCTGACTGGCTTAAATCAAACAAATTGTCCCTTAATGTTAAAAAGACAAATTCCATGTTATTTTATCAACTTCACAACAAGTTTAAAAATCTTAAATATGCATTGATGACACCTTTGTTACCACAGACTCATTCTGTCAAATTCCTTGGACTTAACCTTGACCCTCAACTTAACTGGAAACTTCATATTAATTCAGTATGCAACAAAACGGCAAAAATGATAGGAGTCCTTTATAAAATAAGTCATTTTGTACCAAAGAATGTTCTCATTACGCTTTACCATTCTCTTATCTACTCGCACCTATCTTATTGTAACATTGTATGGGGTAATACTCATCCCACTTACCTTAATCGCTTGTTTATTCTTCAGAAAAAAGCTATTCCTATAATCACGCTGTCAGACTATAGAGCTCACACTTCGCACCTCTTTAAAGATTTAAAAATTCTCACCTTGTCTGACATTCATAGATTTCAACTAGGTATTATCATGTATAAAGTTAACAATAACCTTCTGCCCTCCCTGCTACAGTATGCAGACTCTTTATCTTAAACTCAGACATCCATGACCATTTTACAAGACACTCGAGTAATTTACTTTTGTATAGTATCCGCTCTAACATTCAAAAAAAATCTTTCAGTTTCTCAGGTACCCAATTATGGAATTATCTTGATAACACGGTTAAAAATGTCCCATCACTTGCAATCTTTTCTAAAAATCTGAAGCATTTACTTTTATCCAATTACTAAACAGTTTAAGTTGGCTAAGGTAATACATATTTTTTGGTTTTTTCTTTTCATTTTTTTCTTTTTTTTGTCATTACGTATATGATAATTCTTTAAATTGTATAATGTTATCTTATGTAACGTAAGTACAGTTACATGGTTTATTTGTGTGTGCAACCTTTGTTTTATTGCATGCATTGTTCATTATTTTTTTTCTTTTCTTATTGTCTTTGTACGGGGGGTCTGCCTCGTAAGAGCCTCGGCTTTCTCAGACCTCCTCCACTTGTCACATACATTTTCTTCTATTATTGTGTAATATATTTTGAATGTGGAAACAAATAAATGAAATGAAGTTAGATTTATACTGTCTATTACTATTAAATAAGATTACCCAAAATATAATAAAAATAAACAGAGGGGATGGGGAAGAAGAGGGGTTGACAGAAATTTGACAACTCATCGCTTACAAATATACCAACCATCATAGAAATTGTTCTCAGGATTATTAAGAAACTCATTTCTTAGCCTTTGACTGTTGCCATAGTAACAAATGCTGCTAGCCATATATAAATGCAATGGTAATTATGTGTGTTAGCTGCACTTATAACAGGAGTTAGGATCATTTGGGAGGCAGGTTTGTAGTCCAATATACTGTCATGTTGTAATGTGTTGGGACCTTCATGCAATGTAGTACAATATATTTGCATGACCCATTGCAACTGTGGGTACGAATGAGGGGTAGATCCACAGAGGGGCCCAGTGGGAATTGGCGGCCTCCTCTGAAATTAATTGGAACTAAAACTTAGCTGCAAGCATAATTTTGCTAAAAATAAGGTACATAGAGGAAAAATTAAGCATTCGTATCTTACTTTTTGGTTTTCCGGAAAGGAAAAACTATGGAGTCACTTTTACCGACCTTGCAAAATTGTGAGAGGGACGTACCGCCAACTCAAAAATGACTATAACACTGATCGCAAAGTCGGTAATTACTCTTCAGGTTAGATTGGTCCCACACAGCAAGATACATTTATGCTGTACTCAGAGCCGAAGACTTTGTCGTTTGGCCAGCATAGTCTATGCTAAGTTCTTCCAAACCGCCCTCACTTGCTTTCAGGAAACATTTTATACCATGGTTTTGATTAGCAATGGTTTGTTGTGAACCACTATTTCAGTAGCAGCTTTTTGTTTCTACTGATCCTTTTTCCAAGAACCCCTCTTTTGACTGACCTTATATAGATCTGCCACTACAAATGTCTACATTGCAATCTTTAATTTCTATTTGCTGCTAAAGCAGATCTTGCTTGTACTGTTGCTTGGTGAGGATCAAAAGTTTTCTGCCAGGCAAACAATTGTTGGGACTTTACACATGGCATTAAATGACATCATGAACAAAGATCATCAGCCAGAATAGAACGGCTAAGTATCGACGAAGAGTTACTCTAATAAATGCCACAATCTAACCAATGTCATATAAAGAATTCTAATTTAATTTTAATTGGTCAAATCTATTTTCGTTGTTACCCTTTTCCAATTGAAAGGAAATTTAATCCTAGCGTTTGAAGAAATCAGACCTTCATAGATATAAGGCTGCAGCAGAAAGTTTGGAATGTAATTTAATAACGCAGTATTTTTGCATTTCTTTGGCAATTTTCGCCCAATTTCATGGAACCCTAATACCAAGTATTAACCAAAATAAGATTAGCTATTGATCAAGAAAACCAGTACCAATCATATTGTTTTATCATACGAGTATTGGCATGGAATCTCCCTGACACTTTTTCATATTAGCATTTACTAATCAGGGAGAGCAAAAATCTTTTAAAATGGCTTAATTTTTTCTCCATTATTAGAAACAAAAAGTTGACTAGTTGGTCGATTAATCAACTGTGTTGTAATGGAAATTTGTTTCAAATATAGTTTCAAAAGGTTTACACAAATTTATGCAAAGCATTGATTTATCACCATCGCTCAGATCATTTTAGAAATCATGATTTTATTTATTTTATAAACCCCTTGTTACTGATTCATCATTCCATCCAATCAGACAAGGATATATATGAAATGACCATATTCTTGATGCTGTGGGTATTGCATATTTGTTTATCACAAGAACAAGACTGAGGCACTTCCAAAATATCCTTATTTTTCTTCTTTTACTTGATATGAAAAAATCTTGTATATTTACATTATTCATACATTTCTTCTTGAACAATATATTAATTTAGTTCTTTTATACACAAATCAGGATTCTCATTCATGCACTCAATTTTAATTTTTTTTTTTTTTTTTTTTTTTTTTTTTTTTTTTTTTTTTTTTTTTTGGTGGTAAAAGTCAGGATATATGTATGATCAGAGCAATTTCTCTGCCAGTTCTTTCCAAAATAAGGACAAACCCAGGGAGGGGCCTGGGCTTGATGGTGTGATTTTTTTTATTAACACTAAAATTTAGCTGCACACATAATTTTGCTGAAAATAGGATGCACACAGTGGCAAATTAATCATAATTTGTGAGGGGGTTCCTTTCTTTTTGTTTTACTCATGTTTTCTTCTTTAAGACGTACCACTATATTTTAATTTAAATTTATTTAAATTTCAAGTATCGGCCAGTGCTAATTATAGTTACAAGATATCAAATAGGACTGACCCCAACAGCTAGACAAATGTATGTACCTAAGACAAACAACGATTGTGTACTTTTTCCCCCTCTGAAAGCACAATAGCAAACAGATAATGTTCGACCTTGCCAGTACAAATCCAACTCCTGAAATCACCTTCATGGAACCGGAACAGGCGCAGACATGATATGCCGTATCGCACACTCACGTAATGACTTAAGAAAGTAACATGACAATGACTTACACTAATGGGCAGTATTATTAAAGAGCTCGGTTCACAGCGAGAAATTCAAAAACTGTCGTTTTGTTTCGCGAGTATCGATTTTATCATTCAAATTAGAGAATGGATACGAGAAATTGATGTAAATATATGTCACGAATAACGGCAATCATGCCGTAGAATAAAAGCTTTAATGTCATGTTCTCGTTTTCAATTTTTTGTATTTCTGATTTTGAATCTTTCGAAGAACTGCTTGAAATGTCAATAATAGTCTTTTATGTGCGTAAGACACATGGTGGAGCAGATCTATACAAATTTCTAAAAATGATTACATGTTAAGTGGTATAAAACAACATACCAAACAGGGCGGTAACCATTTCAATAAATTTGACAGGGATGTGGTGCAGGAAGCGGGTAAGCAAAGGGGGGAGGGATGAAGAGGAGAGAGGCAAGGTGGGGGGGGGGGAGAGGAGAGAGAAGGGAATTGTGGAGTTGTATTGTGGGCAGACTGCTAGATGGGTGTTTAATGGTTTGCCTGGCCCCTCTGACACTCGTAAATAGGCAGATATCTGCTTGATAGGCCTACATGGCGAGGAAGGGGGGTGGGGGGTCAGGGGCTATACATGAAGCCCTGGGTCTTGAGGTTAAACAGCAACCTGGGGGAAATATGGAAGAAAGAATAATGCATTCATATGCCTATGTAGGAACTATACCACAAAGATATACCATCAAGACATCAAAGGAGGGAGGGGGAGGGGGGGACAAGCTATAGTGATTTAATTGTCCCAACTAGAGCCCAACTGGCTCTTAACATCCATGCTCTTTAACTTTACCTCATGTCAATTGACAACTTACAAATACTTGAGAATTTTATCTAACCTTACAGTCATCGCCAACACATGACTATTCAGTCATTTGAATAATTCGGTTTATACTGTCTTAATATTATCTTCGGCGACAGTTTACAACTTTTTTAAGTTGCGTGGGCAAAGTTTGATTTAATTTCAAGACTATAGCACAACGAGACTCGACGAATATCTATCAGAATCAGAGAAAACCGAACAGTCTTCTAACGAGTCGAAAGAGATCAGATTTGTTTCATTTTCGTCCCCAAACATACAGAACACCTGTCAATACGCTGACTTTCATTTACGTCACATACATTTACAGCTCATCAATTCGAGAATTTGGCTCAGTTTGTAGTTGAGTTCAAAAACATATCACATTTCCTTTCTTTCTTTTTCTTCTTCTTTTTTTATCCTCTCTTAATTTCTCTAACTCTTCCTCTCCTTTCCTTTCTCTCTCTCTCTATCCTGAGAATCAAAATAGACCTCAATTCGATACTGAAATAAAAATTGCCTTGGGTACCCACCAAGGTGTCTCGAGAGGATAAAATGCACGAATATATTGCAATCCTTGGATAAAACCAGACAATGACAATTCTAAGAATGATAAAAGCTCATAATATCAGAGGCCATTCCTCCCTTTCTTTTTGCAGTCTTGCATTTTAATTTAGTTTTAGGCTTTTGGAAAAAGATTTAAGGGAAAAGACAGTGACACACTTTCTGACAATATTTGTTTCAAAGTTCACTGCACAGTTAATATCCTTATTAAATTGTGAGAATTCTTTTCAAATTTTTTTCTTTATCATTATTATAAATTATATTACGTTTGTCAGATCTTTGCTGAAGATATGATTAAACAGCTTTACATAATCTTGCAGGTGTGAGTTTGAGAATACATAATTAAGTCTTTTGCAGAACGATGTTGTGTACTTCGCATATAGTCTTCCCTACATATCAGTTTGTAGCATGAAAACTCTTGAGACCATATTAAAAAATATGCGCAGAGAAAATGATTTCGTTTAGCGTGTTACACATCATAACTGTTATAATTTGGAAGGAAAACAAATCTCTTTGTATTTCATAATAATAATATAGCATGAAAACTCTTGAGACCATATTAAAAAATATGCGCAGAGAAAATGATTTCGTTTAGCGTGTTACACATCATAACTGTTATAATTTGGAAGGAAAACAAATCTCTTTGTATTTCATAATAATAATATAGCATGAAAACTCTTGAGACCATATTAAAAAATATGCGCAGAGAAAATGATTTCGTTTAGCGTGTTACACATCATAACTGTTATAATTTGGAAGGAAAACAAATCTCTTTGTATTTCATAATAATAATAATTTACTCTTATATAGCGCTTTACATCAAAAGAATGATCTCAAAGCAGCTTCACAGAAATGCATAAAATAATACAACTTAAAAAAAATTACAGCTTAAAAATATTACAGTCTAAAAATATTGCATCCTAAGAATTACAGAAATTAATAACTTAACAATAATTATTAAAAACCAATGAAATTCAGAAATTAAAGACTAAAGCAATAAAAAAAAAGCAATTTCAAGACAAGCTTATAACAGAGTTAACCTTCTCCTGTCCCCCCCCTCCC
>JAIPMN010051529.1:0-12272 GCA_020650975.1 Apostichopus californicus
ATGTACACACATGCAGAAATTATGCCTAAGATGTGATGAATCGTATAAGTCCCTCAACCACTCAACTGTTAGCAAAAGATGTATTTACTGAAGGTTGTGTTTGTTAACAATAGCATTGTCTTATGATATATATAATATATTTATGTTTACTCATACTATTCATCGAAAACAGTACTTAAATGTTGCAGGTATACGTCTCATATAGTATCCGTCGCTTCTGAAGGTACAGTACATTAAACTTTACACTCCCCATATTATAGTTTATTATCAATGGAACGTATGGTTCGGAATGGATTTTAAAAAGCAATATGCCTACTTTGACATTTTGGATGAAAGAAAAAGTCTAGTAATGATAACTTGGTAAGTATTATTATCCATAAAAATGTGGAACAATTATACCCAGTTGAACTATAGATTTTGAAAATTATAAAATATGCTTTGTTTGGATATCTGAAGAAAAAATAAGAGGAAAAAAAAAAACAGTACTTGATGGAGAATATGGATAGTGTGATATTCAAGTATAAATGATGTTAAAAGGTCACCATTTGGGATGATTTAGCTCACTAATGTTCTTCTTTTTTGAAACAGAAAGACCAGTAAATTTTATATATATTTGCACAAAACCTTATGGACTGAGTTAAAGTCTTGAATTGGTAAGCACTGTCCTACTACAGACCCACCCACTAAACCTGCTTTACTGGTATGACCTATTTAACTGACTGTATACCATTATAAATAGTGAACATTGGTACTAGAAACATGGACAAAAAGTTGCAACTTTGGAAGAAGATATTCTGGCGTCGGCAGTCTATATATCCAATATAAATTGAATAGGGGAAAGGTAATTAAACAGTATCCTGTTGCTGTGGTAAAAACCACAATTCTTTGGCAAACAAAGTAGAATTCAGGGTGGCAAAAATGGTTTGGGGTCTTTAACTTGAAAGAAAGAATTTTTAGCAATCTGTGTTTTTTGATTACATAGCAAACCAACAACAGACTGAGAAGCTCCAATGGTTTTCTTTGCCTTCTGGATCCTGTCATCTTTAAATTATTAAGTTGGCAATATTAGTAAATTGCTGCATTAACACCTTTTTTAACGACGTGGCATTATTTTGTATGAAAATCATATGGGTGAAATTGATTATAAAGAAACTCCCATGAGTTGCTGTGTTTGGTCAGTCTTTAAGAAGTCTTTAAATATCTTTCAGCTTTCAGCAATTATGAAATTAGATCTATTAATAAAATCTTAATTATTAGCCGCATATTCCATTTTCCGCAATGATTGAGCAGATTTGAGTATATTGCTTCAGTTCTCTAACAAAATATATCCATCCTTATTGACTTGACTTAATGTAAGGCAGATGTAGTGAACAGCTATGACATTTGAAAATCAAAACTACTGCGTGAAATGTTTCCCCGAAAGGTAATGAGGGCGGTATTGAAGAACTTAGCATGTATTGACTCCGGATGTGTGACCTGATTAATTAACTTTAGCTTTGGATCCGTGTTATATTCATTTGCCAACTTTGCAATCTGCGGTCCCCCTCACAATTTTGCAAGGTCGGTAAGAATGACTCGATAGTATTCCCTTCCGGGAAACCAAAATGGAAAAGGAGAAATGTCTTATACAGTATTACTACCGTTGAATCGATATCTGAGTTATGAGCTCTCCAAAATGAGATTTTAATTCATATTAAAAACTGAGCTGAATATGAATAATAAGTTTAATCAACATTTATAGTGTGTCTTAGTGTGTACTGAAACAAAGACTAGACTACTTGTGGTTATAAATCCTCAATTAATTACATAGCTCTGTGTAACTTGTTAATAATGCTTTGATTTCTATGTTTGTTTCATTCTTCCATAGAGTTATTTTTTGAACAACAACTTTTGTAAACCCCTCAGGATTATTCCTCTAATAAAAGTAAAAATATTTGCATCTTCTCCTACATTTCCAGACCCATCTTACAATACAGATTCCAAGAAAACACTTGAAAAATTAAGAAATTAATGCCCTACTTTCTGTTTTCATGAGTGAAACAGCATCTTAAATTACTGCACGCTATGCCACAAAGGATAGACTCCTCATCATCTTTGCTGAGGTGACCTATTTTCTGTAACATTGTCAGACATAAGACATACATGAATACAGAAGACATTTCTGTCACAAACTCTAATACTTGTTAGGCTCATACCTTCCTCTGGAATACAGTTCATATAATTAGTCGTATGCATGCAGAAAAATGGGGCAGAATTCAGAGGTATAGGAGGAACAGTTATTAAAAAACAATATTTGCTCTATTTACATCATCTGACTTAATGAAGAACTGTCTTTTTAAATAAATATGATGTTTAATGGTAAACATAAGTGAGACGGCCGATATAAATGCGAACTCTCTATTAAAATTTGCCCTTAATATGCTTAACAACGTAAGAAGAAAATTGCAGAACATGAAATCACATTATGTGTACTAGCTGGCCACGAAAGGCTCCTCCTAGTTAACTTTCAGAATTTCTTTCCCTTTCTAATCTAAGTGACTGTCCTTTTGGTCTATAGAATGTGCTTAAATGTGCATATTATGGGCGTACCAAGCATTGATTCATGATTTCTCAGGCTAACAGTAGATGTAGCTTTCTGTTAAAGCTCTTCAAATTGCGTTGAAACCATGTGCTACTGTCTAATTTATCTTGAGACAGTGTAATTGTGTGCGTCAGAGTAGGGTGTCAGTATGTATTGTACTGTTGTTATTGCCACAGTTCATTACATACATGCTGTGTTGGAGGATGTTATGACAAGTAACATTAATTCATAATAGAAACCTAAATGGAGCATTATAGTACTGACCTACTGCATGAGATAAAGATCACCACCACTAATTTTACAGTCAAATCGTATTATCCAACCATCAAATTATAGCCACGCTACAAGTCCCTCAAAGTTTCCAAACTGTTCCAAGCAGAGGGCTTGTAAATTGGATGTTTGGTTGGTTGTTCAGAAGGCGGCTCAAATCAGATTACTGAGTGAGTTTGTGAAGGGAAGTTCACACTGGGTGGCTATAAATTTAGAAGGTCCACATTACGCATATGAGCAGTGGTGAGTCCTGACCATCTGTGGTTTTCTTACATATTTCGTTCAGCAATATAGTGATGACTTTTAAGGCAGCAACCATCATAGTTTTTCTACATTTGAAGGTTAAATGTTTCCCCCCCCCCCCACCTTCTCAATGTTTGGGTAGTAAATTATTTGGGATAAAGCTCCTGTAGAGTGCTTTTGGATATGTGCAAGCAATGTAAGACCAGGGGGGAGGTAGATAGTGGGTGGGGCACCACTGATGACCTCTCTACATAAGTAATGGTGGCTATGTCTGTGTTACAGCGGGAAGGGCCTCACACAGGACAGGCAAAAATGTAGGGTTGCATCAGTAAGGTTGGTTTGAGAACTCTGCCGGGGTATATTAAACCTTTCTTCTCCTTTCTTCTTCCTTTACAGTGATTCTAAGACTATATTGATGCCAGGTTTTGCTCTCCTAGAGGAACTTTCTTTGGATGACAACCAGCTGTCTGATCTCACAACTTTTGCCAGCCTAGCTGGTTTGAGGAGGTAAGTCCCCGCTTACTTTAATTACAATGATCATTGGAAACAAAAGAAGGACGTCTCATTAATGTCATCACCTGTGGTTTGATTGTATCCTAGATGTGGTTTTTCCATTCAGTTTTAGTCATTGCTTTATAGTGAGCATTAAGTTTCCCCTTTGGATGGTAACATTACCTTCACGAATCCCACCACTAACAAAGAGGAGCCTTCCACTGTGGCTTTAAACAGCAAACAAAGAAAGGGCAAACAGTCCTTGGCAACAGCTCTCTCATATTCATTACTAGTCTACAAATAATGTGTCATTAATCAGAAAATAGGTGTGGTATTTCCAAGTATGATCTTCCCTTTCACCAGTTTCTTTGTGCTATAAAGGTAGTAGTGATAACCGCATGTACATTATATACAAGAAATGCAGTTAAATTCACTTGAAAGGCAGTCAGAATACAACTTAGGTTAAAAGTTTAAAATAATCCACAACGATAATAAAGAGTTATTGAAATGGAAGTGTACAGTAGTGTGAGTCAGGGGAAAGTATGCCATTGTCATTTGCCTTAACACATCTTTATGATAATCACATTATTCTGGTCTAAAGTATTGGAGAAAAAGAGAAAAACCCACTCTTTCTTGTTAACCTACTTGTGTTAGGGACATGCCTGTCAATAACAATTACAACCAAAGCTATATATATTTATATATATATATACATATATTTATATAAATATATATTTATTTATTTATATTTTTATATATTTATATAGATATATATATTGTTGAAAAAAATTAAAGAAATGGTTGGGATTGCTGGATTTTGCACTGTTTAAAAGATTATTCTAAGCCTACTTATTCATAATGGCATAATTCTCCTGAGCTTTTAGAATGTAGCAATGTTCATTCTACTTTAACTTATAAGCCATCAGATTGTCAGTTCGTTGTAAAACATTGTAGGGCTTGGTGCGAGCAATGCAGTTTCACATACATATGATAACGTACTTAACACAAAATGTCACTGCAAGGTGTGGGTGTTTGCAGGATGTAAAATATATGCATGAAAGGCTTGTTTTACTTTAGCTGTGTTGTTTATCAAAGCTGACCCTCCTAATTGTTTTTCCACAACTCATAGAAATTCTTGGAAACATTTGTTACTATAATATCTCCTTCCTTGAGAAATGTAGCTTGAGGAAGTCCTATTAGGCTATCAGTATGGATCTGTTACAAGCTATAAAAGCAAAGTTTAGTAATCTGTTGCTAAAATTTTAAAGATAACAATATCAAACATGCGGTTGATATTGTTTACTCATTATTAAATTTACTTAAGATAAAGATCAAAGTTCACCGCTGATTTCTTACAAGATTTGACCAAATGAAATTTGAGGGGGCCAGTTCAGTAAACTTACAAAATGATTTTAATAAACGTTCCCACATCCATGTGGTCATACTAACTTATATACTTGAAAAACTGTTTACCAAGCGAATAAATGAGGTTTATTCATTATGTCTCACAGACATATGTTAATGAAGTTATATGGGTGGTTTTATATCCCCTTGTTGACTTGTTTATCTGCATTATCTAAGAAGAGACACTGCAAACTAATATACACCTGGTTTTTAACTTTTATGATGTGAGAAATATTTCAAACATATTGACTAGCAGTGCTTACTCTGATAATAATATTAAACCAGAAATCCATGTTTGAACAAGACAACCAAACAAAACCTGGTGTATTTAACCCTTGCGTTACCTCCATTTAAATTGGCAGTAGACTTTGTTGAAACCCTGTGAGAAGGAAAGTTGCCCAACATTTCAAATAACCATTCGCTATTAAAACATTACCTCGTAGTCACAATTGCAATATAAGTTTGCAAAGGTTATAAGCTTTAACAGCTCTTTGGATCCAACACAGCTTTTATAGAACATAATCCATGAATAGAATTAAAATTCTACCAGTACTATTCTGCCAAAATGTATAACTGAAAAATTTGTTTTCTTGGGTTTTTTTAGTGGAAAATTGCCGTATTTTAGGTCAAGGATGGTTTACTTTACAAACATCTTTGACTTGGTTTTTGTGTATTTTCAAATGGCATTTTTAAGCACTACTGTACCGAATGTATTGTAGGAACTAGTTCTTATACATAATTCTTAACAGTACAACTTCTAAGTATTTTTATCTCTGAGTTGAGTACTCTCTCTGTAGACTCTGTGTTTGCTTCAGATTTTATATCCCAGTGTGACTTGATCATGGACTTAAAGTCCTCTGCGTTATGAAACTTCCAAATGGTCATTTTTTTACACAAATTCACAGTTATCACAGAACTGCTTTAATTTCAAAATATCATGATAAACAAATACTAAATTAATTGCTTGGTATTTTCCCTACTCTTGTAATTTTATTCTGCAAATAGAGCTTACAGGAATGCTTCTTTCCTGACATACTTTCTTATCATTTCATATTGTTCTGCCAAAATAAATAGAACATTGCAAGAAAAAATGATGTCAGTCTGCAAAGGTTTGACAATTTTATTGCCATTTATAAGAATTCTCTGCCCAATATTGAAATTTTTGTTTGCAATGTTTTTCGTGACCGCACAGTGTCTTGAAACGATCAAGTTTAAAGGAATATTTACAGAGGCAGAAGTTGAATACTTTTCAGACAAAAATACAACATATAATGCTTGTTTACCAAGATGTATGATTTTTTTCAGGTTGAAATGTTATGGATTATTCCTTGTAGAATTAAAGTGATCAGAGAACAGAAATAAAGTACCAAATATGGAAAATTCAGAAGTTATTATTATTATCATTATTATTTTTTCAACCACTATTTTCCCATGTCAAATTTCCTTAAATGTAATAACTAAATAATTTAGTTGATTATATTTTGAAAATACATCGGTAGACTCTATGAAAACAGAAAACTGCTGAACGTTTGGTTAAACAAATATAAAAGAGTATAAGCTGTTGTCAAAAATATATATAAATAAATATATACATGAATAAATAAAATAAATAAATGAGTGAATGCATGAATGCGTGAATAAATAAGTGAATGAATGAATAAATGAATACTAAAGAACTGATCGTAAATAAAGAAAAATATAGTCATTTCTAAATTTGTAGAGAATATTTCCTATATTATTATTGAATCTTTGATGTCATTCCTTGATTGGAGCAAATCTTGATAAGAAAGAAAAAAAAATTAACTCTGTAGATTTGTAGCTAGTCATATTCAACTTTATCGACTCAAAACTTAAAATTCAATCCAACATGTGGAAAAAATTATTACTAATTTGGATTTGATTTGATTTGGATTGTATTTCTTGGCTGGTCAATTTTTTGTTATACTTTTGAAAATATTTTAGTCTGCAATTTGTGGTTAGGTTTGGCAGTGTTGGACAGGAAACAAGATTCCTAAATTTAGAAAGGAAAATACTAATTTTAGAAGAAAAAAAAAAAACTGAATTGAATTACCTAAGGGAAATAACAGTATGTGAGTGACTTTTCTACAGCTTTTGAGATATAACCCAAATAAATCCAGAATAAATGAAGAAATAAACTGTATGGTAAATTAAATTAATTTGAAATGTACATAGTGAGATACATACACAGAGATATCCATTTTGATGTTTGAGTACTTCGGCAAATATTACCGGTATATATAACCATATAGATTACCATTTGTAATACAGTATATATAGTTTTTTTTGCAAACAGCTGTTTTGGCAGTAATTTTACCAAATGTCTCAAATATTACTCAAAGTAAAACTTAAAATTGATCAAACTTAAACGTCCTAGCGTGTTACCTTAATTTATAATAATAATACTCATAATACAGTGGATGTGTATAGTGATAAAACAGAAGTAGCTGCTCAGGCAGGGGCTTTAACCAACAATTCAATCGTAGTCAATAGAACAAGTCAAGAAATCGAGTCTCAATTCTGAAGAAATAAAATAATTTGCTTCGAAACTCCCATATTTAATGGCCGGTACTACTGTAACTGCATGGAGACAAGCAGATTGGAAAGTTAAAGAAAAATTATTCACTATTAATTTATGAGTTGTACTGGAAACTAGTCAAGGTTGTGGAAATCAACTCATCAGCCAGTTTTAATTGTTAAACAAAGCCATCAACTGCTTGATATATCTGCTGAAGAAAAGATCATTTCAGCAAGTTCAAAGGCTCGGGTTACTTAATAAACATGTTACTGTTTGCCTTTATAAAACAGTTCGTCTACTCAAATAGCAATTCACACTATTAAGAGCCTAGTTCTCCTTAAGAGGTTTTGTTTTCTATGACAAAAAAGTATGACAATTTTCACTTTATTGGAGACCCATTGAAGTTTACGTCTGAGAAGATCAAAGCATTGATTATTCACAGTACTGTATATACATTTTGTATAGATATCTGAATCACTTGAAGTGTCCAACTTGAAAACCACCTTCATAAATTCAAGTAATAAATCTTCCTGTCCGGTTTATTCTGGTTAGTTTCTTTTTCAAGGAAATGACCACAATGTTCGTTGCGAGTTCAGTGACCAGTATAACATAGTCACCTTTGTCTTCACCAGATGGAACAAATATGTACCCCTTGTGGTTTGGTCTGAAAAAGCCCTTTGTCAATATCTCCGCTCAAATCTTGATATCATTCCTAGCCCGCCAAATACTCATACATATAAAATGAAAGTTATCTCAGTAAGATATATGAGCTTATACAAGTTGTATAAATCCACTGCTGGTGAAATTCTAGGAAATTCTATGTCTCTATCTCTGAACAAAGAGAATTGAGCTGTTGGTTTTGTTACCTCATTCAATATAACATGTACATATGTGGTCAGTTTCGAATACCTCTGTCTCCACAAAGACATCCTGTCACCTCTTTGTATTTTATTGTCTTTTAGTTAAGAGGAAAGGAATTTCTTTGTCAGTATATAGTTTGGATAAGATTAAGTATTAGGTGTAGGTTTGTTTTGGAAATGGATTATACTCAGTAAACCTTTGTACAGTACATGATTGGTTTAATGGTATCAGTGAATACAACTGTTCACAGTTACCAAGCATGTTGGACAGCAGTCTGTTTGGATTTGTCATAGGAAGGAAAATGGGGGGTAGGGAACATGAATACAAACCGTAGTCTAATTTATAAATATACATATATATATATACATACATACACACATATTTACAGCCATACATACATTCATACATACATTCATACATACACACACACATGCAGACAGACACACATACAGACATTTATACATACACGCATACAAACAAACATACATAGATATGTATATGTATATTTAATTTTGTTGGGATTTTTCAGTTTGGGATAGTAAATAAATACATTTGATGATCATGGTTTGACCGTTCTGTTATCAACAGCTTAATTTAGAACATATAATTTAACCTTTATATTGGAGAATCTGACTAAAATCTAATGACTCATTTAGGAGAAAGGAAATATCCCAAGTTGTATTACAATAACAATAACTAATGTGCCAATAGGTAGCCATTTTGATCTTTCTAGGATGTGTGGAATATATATTTAATTTTGATGTACAATTTTTTTTTTAATTCAATAAATATAAACACAGAATTGTTTGCATTCGGGTAGTGTTGAAATGTATCTGTCCATCTGTAAAAAAAAAAATCATAAATTGAACTAAATAAATTATAAAGTGATCAAAATACAACCTAACTTTTAAGCAAAGTGTAATAATGCAAGAAGATTTAACAAGAACTTACTTCAGTGTCTCCTTTCTTTTCATCTAGCATTTGACTAATTTAGAAAATAGAGGCATAATCAGTTAATAAACTAATAATAGTCAAGTTTTTAATTAAGCTAAATATTTTAACCAAATATAATATGTTGATTCTACTTTGTTTTCTTGAATGACAACACTATAAAAAAAAAGTTGAGAAACTTAAAAAACAATGTGTATTCAAATATGTATGAAACGCAACGGTTGCAGGAGGATCTAAAATACATACATACATACATACATACATACATACAAAACTTGGTGTATAAATCGTAACTGCTGTACGCCTTGAAACACAGGCTTATAATAGGGGTAGATCTTGCAGACAAAATGGCACTGGTGTTGTCATTCAGTGAACAATCCTAGAACAAAGAATCAACATGATTTCTGTAGCTAAGATGACACCTATATTACTACTGCTTATTATCAGAAAATGTTACTAGGCTGCTCTCATAATCCTGTTACATATGAAGTTACAACTGATGCTTGTTGTAATTCAAGATAGTACTATTGAGCACTTGATTTAAGCCAGTAGACCTTTTTAAGTGTGTTGCACATGGTTAGCAAGTGACTGAAATATATCAAATATCCAAATTCATGTGTCTTTTAAGATTATTGAGGGATATGAAATTATTTTTATGTGATTATTCAAAGACATTGTCATAATATTACGTTATATTCATAAAGTTACAACCTTATCTCAAACAAAGCTTTAAGATCTTGGGTTAGTATATATATGCCATATACCATATGCATAGTAATTGTAAAGCATGTCAATATCTGCATATGTAGTAATTATAAACGATTTCAGACGTTTGCAGTACAATGAAAGTTGACTTCTGTCTGTAGGTACGGCAAATATCCAAGAGGTTTTGATGATGGTTTAGGTCGCATGTGCAATTGTACTTTTAAAGTTTGCTTTATTACAAAGTGTTAGAAGACACCCACATTGATTGATGAATCGTTAAAGGTGGCACCTTTGGCATGCAAACCACGACATTCCACCCTTATACCCCTCACCTATTCCTTTGTTAACCTCTCTAATGTCTCTTTGTTACAAATGGGCAATAATTTCCAAATTTTTGCTGCCCTAAGTTGCCGAACCCTTTCTTTTCTTTTCTTTCTTCCTAAAGAGAATAATTATAACTCTTACTTTATTCTTTGGTATTTCAAATATGGCTGATGGTGACGTTTGATGACATCAGATACGGGTTACCTGTTTCTAGAGTACCACCTGCCTAACCTTGGCTTGAAGGAACAAAGACAGGCAGATTTTTTTAAAGTGTAGATCTCTAAAACCACAGAAACTCAACAATGATTATATCTGTCAAAAAGTATATTCAATAATTACAAATTTAACACATGTGTCTGTTTGTATCTATATTACACTATTGTGGTACAAGTATGCTTTTAATATTCATTTGTTTCAAATGGCTGGTATTTGTTTGGTCAATTTAAGGAACACACCTTTGCCGTCACCTAGCAAATTCCCGCCAAATACAAGGGAAACAAAGACATTGACTGAAATGAAAATTGCATGTCATCAAGATTGGTGAAATGAAGAAAAAAATAATAATAATAATAATTTACTACTAGACAGTGTATTGCATCAGGGCTGTTGAGATATTATCCAGTTGTTCAATCACTGAAAGCAACGACCCACCCACCCTTTGAACAAACTTCCTAAAAACCACAAGCATGTCACTGGTGTGACTCACCCCCTCACCTATGCTGAACTTAGTAGATCTGTGGAGTAGTCAAATATCCACTAGGGTAACATTTGCCTTTCTCCCTCAAGACTAGTAATGATGTCACCTCTCAAGAATTGTTTGACATGGTGTTTAAGAACCGAATCATTACCTGGCTCACTCTCTCTTCCCAAACATTCTTTTGAGGATGTGGAAAAAATGAAAATCAAATAACAGTTAATTGTAAATTAAAGTCAACAAGCTGTTTTCTAAACACTTCATGATGATGAGTTTAGAGTTTTGAGTGGGTGAGTTGATTGTGGTGAGGAGATTCAAGAGTCTGGTTTAGTCTGTGAGTAGCCTCAGAGGGGGAACAAATCTGTCTGTTCTAATGATGTCATGAAGCAAGGGTAACATGGTTCTCTTTGACCCTATTAGGTCATATGGGAGTCATTGGCTAGTATAGGGTTTAATTCTCAAAGGGTTGTCTAGCTATCAGGTTCATTGGATTCAGCTCATCCTAATCATATCTGTGGCTTTTGTAGTTCTGTATATAGTCTTTCATATACCCTCCCTCATCCTTTCTTCTTCCTCTCCCCCCCCCCCCCATAAAACAAATGTGGTCAAAGACTGGGAGTAGACACATAGTTTGTGTTATCCAAGTAAATGTTAATAGGGAAGGGGGGAGGGGGGGGGGGGGTAGTTGTGATAACCACAAATGTAGGGTGTCATTACCTTGCCCTCTAAGCTAAGCATAATGTAGCATGCACATACAGTATGTACACACTGCATAAGTTTGAGCTTGTCTGATGAGGGAGGATCAATGATATATAGTAATGCTGAGGGGGACATAACAGGCTAACTCTCCTCACTATTTCATTTGTTCATTCTCATATACACATACAGACATACATACTTATGTACGTACACACATGCATACATACATACGTACATACATTATGACACTTGATGAATGCCCGCAGAATTCCAATTTATAATAGGAAATTATAAAGAACTGGGAGAGTAAACAGCAAGTAAATGGATTATTCAACAGGGGTAATCTTTTTTCCTCATCTTCTAGCTACATTGAACCATTCTTTTCCCTCTCTCCCTTTTCCCACCCCCCCCCCCTCATTTTATTCAAACTGTGGTTTTGTAAAGACTTCATAGCAAGCTTATTGGCTCTCTTCCCTTTAAGACTGTAAGGCACCTGTAATGCCAATGCACCA
>JAIPMN010051532.1:4524-21217 GCA_020650975.1 Apostichopus californicus
ACACTTCCACTCCCACTGCCCCCCGACCCCCCCCCCAACCCCCCCCCCCGTCCCGTGAAATACCTGTGGTTATGTGTGACAACTACTAGGGTGAGGACTGAAAAATCTGTGTCAATGTGTGTCATAATCACACATTTTCACATAACTATCTATGGGAATTTCAGGAAGTTTTCACATGCACAAAGGTGCTTTCTAGTGTACCACTTCATTATTATAAAACTGAATTGGTTAAACAAATTGATGCATTGGTATATAAGCTATGAACAACTGACAAGATTATAATACATTACAAGCTCAGCACAAACTCACAGACGATGGTGGGAGATAAAAATAAAACCTGACAAGATTAAATGATAGTAGAAGATAGTGGGAGATACAAAGATTTGCCCTTTAAAGTTTAAACCAATCTCTACTGTACAACATTTGGTAGATCATGAATGACCTTTGAATTTGGGTAGTATGTAGTGCAACTGTATATGGCTAGTAATCTCTCATAAATTATTAAAGTATGGTACAATGTGCAAACAAGCCCCTGGATATGTTATGATATTTGATCTGCAACCTGCACAATAAAACATGATAAGGTCAGAATCTCAGCTGCTAGATGTGATAGCATTACATTGATAGATAAAGTTCGGTATACAGTCAGAACGTAGTTGAGAAGTATCTACACACATGTATATATCGTTAGTGAGAGAAGGAAATAGTTGAGTCTTAGTGATAGAAGGTAATAGCTTAGCGTTGGTGAGAAGTAATAGTTTAGCCTTGGTGAGAGGTAAGAGTTGAGCCTTGGTGAGATGTATAGTTTAGCCTTGGTGAGAGGGAGGTAATAGCTTAGCCTTGGTGTGAGACAGTAATAGCTTAGCCTTGGTGATAGAAGGTAATAGCTATTGGCAGAGACGAACGCAGAGACGTGATTTAAAGCCACAAAACGACTAGTCGACTGAACTTTGCAGCGTTAAAAGAAGTACAAAACGTCTCCAGAAGAGATTAAATAGTCAAACACACAACTGTAGTTTACTTCAAAAACAATAAAAGTGTTTATTAAATCAAGGCTTCTTATCGGGAGGTTTACAGTGTTGGGAACACGCAGATCGAAAAAACCATGACCAAATATCAAAGTGATATTGCACAATCGTACAGTAGCACGTAAACAATATTTCTCCTCAAAGGTTAGAGGACTTGCTTGCACTTATATATCTCAATATCATATACGTGTTAAACAGTTAAACATGGTAGGTAAATAAAAGATAAAAAGAAAAACAGTCCAAGCAAAAGTGGACTTTACCAACAATAGCTTAGCCTTGGGGAGAGGTAATAGTTGAGCATTGGTGAGAGGTAATAGTTTAGTCTTGTTGAGAGGTAATAGTTGAGCCTTAGTGAGAGATAAACAGTTGAGCCTTTGATCAAAATATCTTTCGTGTGCATGGTTGAACCTGCGAAGACCATTGTGAAGGGGTGGACATCATCAAACAAGTAAGTGAATTTACAAGTTTGAATAAAATACTTAAATTCAATCAATTTCTCTTAAGAATTATTGGCATATTAAACATGGGCACGCAGGTAATTTTTCCAAATTAGATCAAGAAGGATCAGCTGGCTTGTACTGGACAGTTGCAGCTCAAGCTGTACAATTTTTTAGCCATCGTGCAATTCTGCCAAAATTATTGCCACCGTGTTTGGATGACTGCCTTTTTCGTCATTTTTCATTCGATTTCACTTAAATTTTGAGACTGGTTTGTGTGAGTTAAGTTTCCATACACGCAATCTTATTTCATCTATTTGAAGGTCATTTGAAGTCACCAGAGGTCATTTTCTGGAAACGTAAAAAATGCTACTGTACTTCTCCTAGAGTGTTGCTCCAAATCTACTGAAATGTTGTGGTTATAATATTTGCAGATATAACATTTGCAATGTGGTAAACCAAACTGGTTCAAGAAAAATATTTTTGTCGTCATGTGAGGGCCCAAAACAGGGCCTTCTGTAAAGTTTTCAGCTATGATAGAAATGTAGGCCGCAGATCATATGCAATGATCATGAAATTTGTTTTTTAACTTTTTAGTATTCATGACCAATATGCATGTGAGTAGCAAAATGTCTCCCATCTATATATTCCTTTCATTTTGGCAAAATCACTCCTCCTGTGGGAGACCTGATCAAGTCTAATATTTACTTGTTATGGGCTTCCTATCTAGTTCGAAGGCTTCCTATCTAGTTTGATGTCATTCTCTGTTAAAGGACTACTTGGCAGATTTGCAATTTGAGCTTTTCAACAGTTTGTGTGTGGAATACGACATGTATTGTTGGAGCTGATTCCAATTTCTGCTCCTTAACGTTTCTCTGTGGTAAGTCCATTTTGATTGTAGAGAAGTTGCAGGCCGTTTTATCATTGTATAAGTGCAAGTTTCGTGTGCAATTTTGGGTCAGCGCAATTCACAGGTGATATCCACAACATTTTACTAGATTTAGCAGAGGAATAATTTCTTTTTACGTTTTTGTTCTATTATTGCATGAACGAAACCTACAAAAAGCATACTGTATGTTAGTTCTTTGTTTTTGCAATGGGCAGGGACGTCGCTAGAGGGGGGGTGTGAGGGGGTGTCTCACCCCCCCAATCTTGGTAAAAATGACGATAGTTGGAAAATTTGAGTGCGACAGTCGGAATTTCCGACTGTCGGAATATCCGACTGTCGCCAGCTTCAATTCGGAATTTCCGACTGTCGCGCTCTAATTTTTCTGACTGTCGCACTCTCATTTTCATATGTTCTTGTAATTTGTGAGTGACATAAAATTTTCGATCAAAATTGACCTTTAATCAGTCATATTTACCACGTTTTCCTCATCACATTGAGAAATTTTATCTCGCGATCTTTATACTCCACCAAACAAAACTTTGTATGATTTTGAATACTCTAAAAAAAATACAACGTACGCCAGCTTCAATTCGGATAATTTATGTATTAATTTTGCTATTGGGTGGGTCGACCCTGTTCGCTAGCTTAAAGTAAGTTCAGGATATACCAGGGACGTAGCCAGGGGGAGCAGGGGAGCGACTGCTCCCCCCTTTGAGTGTCAAAAAAAATGTTTAAAAACTGTTGTTTTTTTAGCATGGTATTTTGTCAGTGCTCTTTTGATCTTGAATACTCGTCAGCTCCGTTGACTCGATTATAATCGTAATAACATGCAGGCCTTCTGATTCAACTACTTACTTAGTTTGGCAGATGCAATTAGATAAATTTAGCCTATAGCCTATTTCAAACCTACAGTTGGCCACTGCGTAATAAAATACATATTGCCTACCTAACCTCACTCGATGGAATGTCACGAACCGTATGCACAACGACGACGACAAGTTCGTTCTCATCCGTTCTATGATTGGTCCTAAGTTGCTGCACGAACAGCATGTTATGAAGCTAAGCTAGCAATCGTACGTGATGCGCACTTCCTATAAATAATTATTACACTGCTAATACACGGAGATAACGATATTTTTTTAGGCCAGAGCAAATCTGGCTGTCTTACAAAATATGAAAGTTTATATTGTCCATCAATTAAGTTCTTCAAATGTATTTAGGTCCAGACATTGGACAATAAACAAGAATCATCCTTCTGGAAAAATTGTAAAAGAGCACTATGTTTGTCTTTCTGATATATTATGTAAAAGAACATGTAAAAGAATTCAAACAGGAAACAAAATTTGCTGATAATATGATATCATATGATAATGATGAAACTGGCAACAAATTGCACCAGATCGCATCTAAGGACCTTCAATTGTTCAAAAAAATCTCAAAGGAGAGGGGGACACCCCCTCCCCTTAGACCCCTCCCCCATACCAATGCAAAAAGTGCTTCCCCTTTTAAATTCGTGGCTGCGACGTTGGGATAAACATTGTCTCTATGGTATACAATTAAAACACTCAATGCTAATCTACGGAAGTTGAAAAGTGCCATCAACATAAGCAAAAACTTTGCCCCATAAGGTGCAAATGTATTGAAAAAAGTTCAGAACAAAAGTGCAGTCGCGAATGATGGGGTGTCTGACTAACGCTGACCGTATCGTTGACGATGAGTGCGGGGGGGGGGTACAAGGCAGCAGTCGGAATTTTCTGGCTCCAAAACCCATCCAGTTGGAATTTCAGCCACTACACCCCCCCAATCATCAGGCCTTAGCTACGTCCCTGGCAATGGGGCATAGTTTATACCTAGCAGTAAGTACAACAATCTATTGCATAACATAAGTTTGTGACAGTGTTTCCACTATGAAGGAAATTTTCCAGAATATGACAATATTGGGGAATGTTTTTGGGGACTAAGAAGGGTCAGTTTGTATACAGCCTACAGTAATTAGGGCTAACAACCGTTGAAATCAGTCCATTTTGGGAAAAGTTACAAACCTTTTTAATGATAACTTACAAGTACAACATTGGCTCATACCCTGTTACTGTGAAATCATCCATCGCACCTCGTAAGACCATTTCTTCACAAACACAACAACCACTAAGTTTTTGTTCTGTAGGTCATTAAACGAGTGTTTTGATATAAACCTTAACTTGCAGCTAGTGCTTACAGATAGATACTTTTATCAAACCTGATTATTGATGTTATATAATTGTCATTTAACTATGAGGAAGTTTATCTTGGTTCGATCCCAAGCTCCAGGTCTCACTTGCCGACTAAGTAAATGCAGACCACAATTTGGAAACTAGGATCACTGAAGGATCAGAATTAAAACCGGCACCCAGGGGTTAAGTCTGTGATGTAAATACAGCTCAGAGTTGATCAATAAGGCTATGCTTAATGAAAACTTAGAAAAATAGAACCAAATTGACCCCACTTTCACTTCTCAAACCAGAAGGCCTATAAAGTCATGGAAGACACCGCACAATAACACTGCCAATTAGCTATTTCCTGGTGAGGATTTGGAGTAAGAGACCTACTGATTGTGGGGCGGACGATCTAACCCAGGGTTTCCCTCACTTTGTCCCCCCACGAACCCCCTGTGGATAGCAGAGTTGTCCCCCAACCTTTTCGAGACACAATCTAAGTCATTATTGTACTATAATACGCATAACAGCCTGTGTCTGTTTCATAATTCAGTTATCACATGCACGGTACGGTACTACTTTGACAACATATGCATATGAAAGCGAAAAGAGTTTGTCTATAGGTACGACTTTTGTACATTACTAAACTACATGATATATATATCGGATTTTAGTTCAACAAAGAGGAACTCTATATCTGAATTTCAGAAACGTCTCACGCACCCCCTGGGATGGACTCACCCACCCCCTGGGGGCTCATGCACCCCAGTTAGGGAACCCCTGGCATAGATAATGCAGTGGTTAGGGAGAAGGGACGTGGGAGGGGGGGGTGGTGAATGGTACTTTATGGTATGGAAAACCTCAATTTCCTGCCCGGTGGTCACTAGAACAAGGTTTGATGCTGAGCACGGTGTATAATTAAAACGAGAAACATTCAAGTTGATCTTGTTTTGATGCTGAATAGCGAACGCAGGGTTTGGACACGTAATATAAACGTAGCCTTACTTGAGGATGCCGACCATATTTAATCGGAATGCTATCTTTTAATAGAGAGCGTGGTGGCCAATTGGCTAAGGCGTCAGACTCATGATCCAAGGATTGCTGGTTCGATTCCTGCCTAGTTCATTACGTTGTGTCCTTGGGCAAGATGCTTTATCTCACTTGCCTCTCTCCACCCAGGGGTTAAATAGGTACCTGTGAGGTAACTTGTCATTGGGCACAGTATATAACTGCTGCCGACTGGAGGGATTGTCTCTGAGACAGGTTATCATTGACCAGGGGTAAAGCGCTTTGAGACCTATCGCTGGTGTAAAGCGCTATATAAAGATCAAATATTATTATTATATTATTAATATCAAAGCAACCCACCAACTGTTTAATACTACTGTACAACATCACTGGCTCTCTGTTATCTGTAGATTTTCAGAGATCATATAGCAATGAGTCTACAGATGGGGCTGAGACTGATGAGGAGAAACTACATAGGTGTCCTGGATCAATTAACATCTCAGACAACTTCAACATCACCCTGGAGAAAGATGACGTGTCTAGTAAAGTCCCAACCAGTCATTACGAAACATAGTTCAAGGACATATCAGGTAAGGGCTAATAAACTAAACATTTTTTCCAGGGCTTCTTTTTTAGGGATACTTGGAAAATATTCTGTTTACCATGGCGGTAAACCAATCGTAGAGTTTTAATATACCTCAGTCGTATTTATGACTAGCAGGTATTGTAAATAGGCTGCCCCATCTTATTAAAGCTAATGTTACTCAGCCCGGATTGTTCATGGATGATAACAAACAAAGATATTGAGAATACAATCTGAAAAACAAATACAAACCTTGTTAAACAAACACTAGAACGTTTGTACTCGAATATGTTACAAAGAGTATCAAATTTATTACTGAGTTAGCAAGCAAATTCGGTTTTCAGGTGGTGTTTGCCTTCAATGTGTTTGTTGTAGATACTGTTACGGGTACAAAACTGACAGTGATCTATTGTACTAAATTTGGGCATTCAGAAAAGACGCAAAATTTCACTCCATTATTTCCGGAACCTACATTCTACTTACTCAGTGTTTTGAATTTGCTTCTATAGAGGTAAAGAGGGATTGAGGAATAATACTCAGATTAGATATAAAGTATAAAAACAATCACTTTCATCAGTCCAGGTGTAACTTTAATGCCACATTTCACCCTGGCAACAAGAAAGGCTTATCAATCAAAGTGGCTGGAACACAAGACTACCAGTTTTTTTTTGATAAACAACTGATTATTTTAAAATATAATACTGTTACTGGGAAGAGGTTGGGGAAAAGGGAAAGGGAGTGAGACTTTGTTAAGTGTATATCAACAGAATGTTACAAATATTGGAAAAAAACTGATAGTAAATATTCAAGTCAGATTCTAATGTCAAACATTTAGGTAAATATATAACAATATTACAGGCTAAAAATGATGATACCAAACTAAGAGGGTAAAAGGATATTTGTCAAAAAGTAGGAACTTCTCCCGAGATTAATAATTTTTTTCCCCCCATCTTTTGCGTTTTCAAGACTTATGAAGGAACAAAACAACAGCCCTACCCATTGACGAGAGCAGAAACTGTTGCATTCCTTGAAGACCATCTGGGTATAGAGCACCCACTAGAATGTTACAAGGAAGATCCAGAAAATTTTCTGAACAGGATCGCTGAATGTATCAAAAAGAAGGTGCCGTTCACGACGGGACATTTATTTGCCAGACCTCTGAATGAAGTGAGTGACATCATCGGAAAGTATCATATTTTAAGCGGCCATGGAGGGTCATGTGGTACCATTAATCCCTTCACAAGCGCCCTGCTGCAAAACATTGGGTATAAGACCGAGGCACTGAATGGATTTGATCCTATTTTGGGCTACGTCGTCCACGTGACGACTGTCGCATGCGACGTCACGTTCCCTGGAAGCAGACATCTCGTGGAGCCTGGTGCAAGGCTACCTCTCCTGAGAGCTATCCCTTTAGATTTTGTGGCAGAGTCTCCGATATACAAATGCCACCACATGTACAACAAGTTCTTTAAACGAGATGGCAGGTTACTATGGTGTGCAAGAGCGCCACAGAAAGCGCTTGCACCCTTGTCAAAACATCATCGGGTGATGACGGATTCAAATGGAGATGATTGGCAAGTCTTGATAAGCTACTTGCTGGAGGAACCAAATGCTAGGGTAGTCTTTAATCAATATTGGCAGCAATTTTCAAGGGGAGAGAAAAGAATTACAAAAGGTGTTGACATTTTTGTATTCACAGGTTACCAAGAGGATAAGTTTGTCACAGTAGCTGGAAACCCCGAGAAGATCATGTTCAGTAGTTTTGATGAAGATGGCGGGGCAGAGAAATATGAAATGACCGGGAGAGAACTGAAAAGCTACTTTGAAAAGACATTTCCAGAAAACCTGCTGGACAAAATAATTAAAGCAAACTACAAGTACTGTACATAGAAATCAATTGAAAGTGATAAATTTGAAATTCAGGAAAGTTTGAAGAGGGACACAGATAAAAGTGTTACCTGTAATAGAGACTGTTAAAAAGACTTAAAACAGATGACCAATCGCAAAGTACTTTTTATCTTTCTTCTCTCCCGAGTTGTAAAAGATTGGTAAAGACTTCTTTGTTATAAATCCATGATCGTGAAAGTTACAGTAATAATTCTGACAATGTTTTCTATCATTATTAGCTAGTGGCTTTCATTTTACCTACTTTGTTTTAGGCATTGCGTTCAAAAGTAAGATACTGAGGGAGTGGGATGCAGCAGGATGCAGCCAGGCAACATATGATAAAGTCTATAGGGCTCCACAGTTTAAAACAATAGGCACTGCAAGTGTTCAGAAACAATCCCTAGATGCTGAGGGAGGGGGATGCAGCAGGATGCAGCCAGGCTACATATGATAAAGTCTATAGTGCTCCACAGCTTAACACAATAGGTACTGCACAGTTGTTCAGAGACAATCCCTATTGTTTGATGTTGATTCATTCTAGTTGAGCAGGATTTTGCAGCTGCTGCAGCTGTTCTGTTTGACACTGTGCCTAAGCATGTTATACTGACATACCATTAAACAAAGAAACTGTCAAATTCAAAAATCGTTTAAAAGTGTGTTCAATAAAAACGTAATGTAACATTCGACTTCCAGCCATGCAATGTAAAAAGAAAACTGTCAAGTCTGAATCTGACAAATTCAAAATCATTTGATATTGATTCATTCTAGCTGATCAGAGACAATCCCTATTTTTTGATGTTGCTTCATTCAAGCTGAGCAGGATTTTGCAGCTGCTGCAGCTGTTCTCTTTGGCACTGTGCCCAAGCATGATGTTATACTGACATACCATAAATCGTCTAAATCTGACAAATTAATAAAAAACATTAAAAGTGTGTTCAATAAAAATGTATGGTAGCATTCGCCTTCCAGCCATGCAATGTAAATATAGTGCTCACAAAATCACTTTTTACATGAATGCCACAACAGGTGTGTAAAATAATCAGGTAAGCTTTTCAAAAACAAACCATCCAAAATTACAATACACAATACAAAGTTAGTTTGTTACATAAATAGTCAGGAAAAAATATTGATATTAAAACAACTGAAAAGGTTGGTCAATCCCTGAAACAAATGTCTTAACTCACCAAGATATAATGTACCAGTTTTTATTAAGATGATTTACTTTGGCCTGCTGCAGCTTTTCTTTTTGACAATGTGCCTTAACAGACCTAGCAATACTTAAGATGTTAATGTACTCTGTTAGTAAAGTTAACGATACTACATAAAGCTGCCTAATCGTATATCTTTCTGTATGTCAGTCTTAATTCTGCACTCAAAGAGGCTAAGCATTTCTCAAAAGCCTGAATAAAACCCTCAGTATGTTATATCATGACATCTGCCTAGTAATCTCTGACTCTCTGAATCTAACCCATTAAGCTCCCCAAAACTGGTCATTTATCAGTGACCTCAATATTAAACCATCATGTTACACTAGCAAGGTATTCCATTTACTAGATGATGAAGTTGAAGTGCACTGCACTTCACTTCACAGGGAAACACTTTGCTACAAATTTATTAAGCAGACTTTACTCACTTAGTTCAGTTGTTCTGTTCAGCTCAGCTCAGCCCAGTCGTGTCCAGTCCAGTCCTCCCTAGCCTAGCTTAGCCTATCCTAGATTAGTGTCTTTTAGAAGCCTCTTAGTTAAGGGAATAAGGTTGATAAGGTGAGTGACATCAGTGGAAAGTTCCACCAAGTGGCCATGAGAGTCATGCAGTATCCTTAATCCCAGTTAAAGGGTGTGAAGACTCGCGCACAAAGAAACATCTGTTAGACACCACCATCGATCCCAGAAAATACACACGCAGCTTGCTACCGTCGGTAATTAGACACTAGTGTACAGTCACTACATGCAGCTGCGGTCAATACCCATAACACAGTGTAAAGAGCAGCGATGGACATCTCAGCAGGGAGTTGTTATGGAACTCCCTGATCTCAGGTCCAGATAAAAGATAACAAGTTATCACGTTTCATTACTGTCTGCATTTTGTAACAATAAGAAAAAAACTTCACTTGCAAGCAATGACAGTTAACTTTTTCACAGGGCGGCATGCGGTTTGGCGCGAGTCTTCAATGCATTTAATAACAAATGCCCTCTTGTAAAGCACCAGGTATCAGACCAAGGCACTTAACAGATGTTAACCCTACACCAGGTTACTTCTGACTGTAAGTATCGGTCCTCAAATGCCCTGAAGCAGAAAGATAGTTTAGTCTAGCCTGAAGCAAGGCCAACTCTCCTAAGAGCTACTCTCGTCAGATTCTGACAAACGGCCGACCGTTAGGAAGCCAACAGAAGCTCAATTCAAACTCATTGCTGCATTCCATGATCATGGATGACCGCTCCCTTTATGTCAGGAATTTTAAGAGAATCATATGGCAGGGGAGTAAACTGTCCAACCGATTCTTGCTGACCATGACACACCTAGTTTACTTCTATTGTTTACTTTCTTCTACTTCTTCTTCTTCCTTGTATTAACCATCGATACCCCCATAGTGACCTAGGTTGTACCAGTTTCAATTAAAACTTGACAGATACCAGTATATCATTGTAAATTAGAAGTACCTACTACCATCAAACGAAACTCTGTATTAAAAACCCTTTAATATTTGGCACCTTTTCAGAGACTTGTAAGATTAAGGATGATTTTATATGAGCAAGAAAAATAATATCGAGATCGTGGCTCCCTTTATAATTGGGATATCTTGGTGAATGAAGTTCATTGTTTTACCAATACTGCTGGAGATTTTCTGCAAGTTCAGGTCAACATCAACATCCTTATAGCATTTCGTGTTAAAAGTTTAGTGAGAGTTTATTGAATGTATCTGGCATCACAGAAGTGGGATGGAAGCATATACCATCTACTAATCTTACAATATTTAACCTTTGGTAAAACCAAAGCTAAAAAGGAATATCAGTTTGTACAATTTGCAAATGATTTTACTTTACATTGGTAAAACTGCAGATCAAACTTAAAAAAAAAGCTGCTTTACAGTTAATCCTCAATTTTCTTTTTTATATAATATGGTAAATGTACGAAACAGGCTGCACCCCCTAGCCTGGTGAACCTTTACTTTATACTACTCTGTCATGCTGTTAGTTGGTAATGGAACTGGAAGAGAGATTTTCATGTACGAGAAAGAGCAGACAGATCAGTTAATGGGAAATCCGGTGGTGTCCCCAGAGCAGTACAGGGGGGGGGAGGGGGGGTCCATTACCCTCAATAGCCACCTGATCAGATTCGATATCTCGTACACTTGCACCTTATCCTTTTGCGGGGAGGACCCCCTCACTGTTTCATTACATACTTTGCTGCTGATGTAGAGTGACGCAATGGTCCTTTTGCCCTGGATGCCTTGATCGGTGTCACTTGGCCGCTGCGACCAAGTTTTAATTGGATATAAAACTCAAAATGTTAGGATGGAAAGTGGTGGACGGTTGGATATCCAACTCACAGAGGAGAACAGATTTAAATTACTTACCACAGGAGGTCATCTGCAGTTCCTTTGCCGATGAGGTAATGTATAAAGACCGCATCGGACTGACCAATCCTATGTGCTCTGTCCTCTGCCTGCATTAGAATCTGATAAAAAAAAAAAAAAAAAAAAATACAGTCATGTTCTTTACCCGAGTAAAATTCAAGAGGAATGAAAAAAACTTCTTGCGAGAGGTGAAGAACTTGAAAGTAAGTTCAACTTATTTGCTGTCAATAGATAAACACAATTGCCAAACAATTTTCAATGTGCATGTACCCATGAAATTTGTATGAAAACAAACATTAATGTTGTTGTTAATATTAAAACATGTGTGTAAAGGTGAGTTGGCGTGACGTCTAGATCCCAGCAGAATCTTCTTCAGAGGCTGAAGTGTTTTATTGAAACACAACATGACGACATCTCCCCCCCCCCTCCCTCCCCCCTTGGTATTGCACTAGGTGATTGTGTTTCAGAGCATAGATATGTACGGCTTTCCATTGCAAATTATTTTCTGGCCTCACTTACTCCAGGGTTCCAGAATAACTCTGCAAACAGGACCAAGGATGCGGCTGTCAGGGTTATGCCGGAGTTGGCAGCCATGATGGACAAGACAGCCACACGGTATTTGTCCTTTGTCTGAAAATCCTCGCAGAACTTGAAACGCTGTTGCGGTGGCGTGCTACCATCGATACGGATATAACCGACTTTCTGCAAAAGGAAAATACAGGATATCGTATTAGAAAATGTATATTAAATCTTTAAATGTATAAATTATTATTGAGAATTTCAAACCTTTGGTTATTTCATTCTCAAGCCCTCCCAGGCTAAGATAAATGCAATTATGACTGTGGGCAAAATATGAGTAATAGGACTGATGTTGTATTTGTTTTACATGGAAGATGAAATGAGGGATGATTATGAAAATTCACATCACTGTCCTTTGACAAACTTTTGTCCAGCCAAGAGACTTTTGATACATTTGTCTCCCAGGCGATATTGTGTGACTTACAAAACAAATCTATATCTTTATTGCAAAAAAAAAAACTCTTAATAAAGGGGGAAGGGTAGGAATAGCCAGTCAAAAGAGGTTATGTTCAATTGACCATATCTCGAGTTAGGAGTGAGATATTATTGAAATGTGGTGGAAAATTTTCCTCTTCTATAAAAAGTTTAACATTGTTTGTCACCAGAAATTTCTTTTAGTTCTTCAGTAACATTAATGTTGTATCCTAAGTCAGTGGCAATTATTAATATTGGGGTGGAGATGATATAATGGTTAAAATGATATAGTAGTACTTTAGTATCACAGGCTTCACAAAGGGCATCCATCATGTCCTGATGGTGAGCAAATATCAGAAACTTCTTATCCCCTTCCAAGAGATCTTCGACGTATGCTCTACATGAAAGAAAAAGGATATATATAATTAAAATTTCACTTTATTAATGTATTGTTTGTATATGACTGCTTCAAAGATGCCATCGACTAGAAATTGTTGCCAGTCCCTGGTCGGACGTGTAACAAACATCTGAAAAATTGCCACATTTTGCACACTTGACGATATTTCCCTGTTGTGTAAGGTGAACGTGATATTTTGCAGCAACTTGCAATTGACATACAGCACCATTTTTTGCAGGCTAGTCTCAAATTTTGTGTATTATATCGATTTTTTTCATTAAAAAATGGCATGGTGTCTTCAATTTTTTGTAATTACCTTCATACTATTAATTACCATTCACCTCCCCCACCCCCTCCCACGTCCCTTCTCCCCAACCACTGCATTATCTAAACCAGGGGTTCCCTAACTGGGGTGCATGAACACCCAGGGGGTGTGTGAGTCCATCCCAGAGGGTTCCTGAGACGTTTCTGAAAGTCAAAACTAGAGTACTTTTTGTTGAGCTAAGATCTGATATGTCATATAATTAAGTAATGTACAAAAGTCGTACCTATAGACAAACTCTTTTCGCGTTCCATACGCATTTGTTGCTATAGTAGTACCGTACTGTGCATGTGATACTTGATCTTTTACAAAGCACTGTTATGCGTATTATAGTATAATAATGACTCAGATAGTGTCTCGAAAAGTTGGGGGTTCGTGGACAACTCTGACATCCACAGGGGGTTCGTGGGGGGATAAAGTTAGGGAAACCCTGATCTAAACTAAGTCTTACCTAACGGCAGGTATTTTTAGTCTGGCTGTTTCAGCATAGTAGGCAAGAATCATGTTCCTGTTTGCTTTCTCCTTCTGCAAAGAAAACAGAACACATCTGAAGCAGCTAGAATTTGTTTCTTTACCATACTGTGAAATATTCGAAACATCTACCAATTGCACTGCTTGGTTTATGTAATGAAAGATAAGTGCGGTGAATGATTTGCCCATGAGAACTAAGAAAAAAAGTTATTCCGTTACAGAAATATGGCGATTTTAATACTCTTTTAACACACAAGACTAAAATACTGCAGCAAGTGTAAATACCACAATATTACAGCACCACATAGTATTAGGCAATTAAAGAGTTTGATGGACCTTTTCTTCATTTTAAAATTCAACATCTATCTATTCCACAACTACAGATGAGTTTTGCAAATAATGAATCAATCATATTTAAGTTCTTTAGCATGATCCAATACCAGCATTGGGTTTAGTGAACATTGCTTTACGTTCACCTAGACAGTATACAAAGAGTCAGTATTAAAGTTTCCACATTCAAGCAACAGTAGGACATCACACACTGACAAAATGGCCGCCCAGTGGCATCAATGTTAACACACCAATATCTGTCAAGCCGAGGAAGAGTTTTCTCGTCTGGGGGGGGGGGGGCAGTTCATCGCAAAGAATTCTATCACAGATGCTAGAGGACGATCATTGGCTTTGCTTTATTCTCATTACATGGAAATATACAACCACAGAATGTTTTGAACATCAAGCTAGAGAAGATCGATATGCTCGGTCTAAAAGCCTTCCTTCTAAAAAAAAAAAGCCAAAACACACCTGAGACAAAACTCAAGTTTTTACTTATCTTGTGTTAGGTTGTTTGGGGTAATTAGTTCAGGACAGTGTTATTCGATGTTTTTCTTCTTTTATTATCCAACTCCACAAAATGCCACTGCTTCCTTTCACAATCACAAACATCAAGCCTTCATCAACAACCTCTGCTACCTTGCAACACTATCACCACTAACGTCTCTCACACAACCTCGGCTTCTCCCTTTCCTTGTCTCTCCTTAATATCTTCGCTCCTCACCTCACAAAAGCCACACGGTCCAACTGCCCTAAACCCCTCTCCTCATCTCTAGCTCTATCCTTTAATCCTATTAGCAAGTCTTTACATGTCTAAGTAATCCCAGCTTTTTAATCCCCTTAAGCTACCCCTAGGACATAGGCAGCTTTCTTCTCCTTACTTGCAGACTTCATAACATCTCGGAATAGTCAAAATTATCTTAATATTCGGGCAAGTTGTTTGTAAATAGCATCATCGATTTGAACTCCTTAGAAAGAGTTCAGTGATAAAAATTGAGTCAGGAATATTTGTTAAACTTGACTTTAAAATGAAGCGACTAATCAAACCCTCGATACCAGCTGATTGAATCCCATCAGGGCAGAAAGAATAACATATTAGTATTGAAGTAATGCAAAAGTTTCTGTTAACTTTTAATTTGCAAATGAAATGCAACATAAGTGTGCAGTGGTATGCGTATCTGGTTTATTTATAAATTTAGCAATCATTCATTTTTGTCTCTTACGCTTTATATTCTCCTTTGCTAGTTTAAACGCTCGGAGTCCTTATGTTCATGCAGTTTCATGCAGTTTCTCTCTTCATAGGCCTTAGTTCTATTTTAGACCTTGCGTACCTCCATTTGATGCAATGGCCTGACCACGCTTGCCTCTTTTGTTGTGTTTGATCTCAGTTAACAAATATTAAAGAAGTCCATATAAATGTCTATGGAAATTATGGATTGAGAGGTGGTGGTCTGTTTTCATGAGTCTGTTCTTATGGTTATCAAACGCCACATATATGGAGGTTACAGTACTATCGGAGTTGGAGAAGGGATTCGTTAGAGATAAAAAAACAAGCTGAATGTGTTTGAAAAGTGTACTTGCGTAGACTGACCCTAGTAGTGAATCAAAAACCTATTCTATCATACTTTATCACAAACAACCTTAGTTTGGACTACCGGAGAACAACACTGATGATGGATGTCAAGATTACATCAAACAGTTTGCAAGATATATTAAATCGTTGACACTATATGAGGACCAAACAATATGCGTTTTAGGTTACAAATTCAAAACCTGGAAACCTGTGCTTTATCCCTGGAAATCACAGTGATTTTGCATGGAAATGTGTGATTTTTTTACTCGCATTGACACAAATTTTGGCCAATTTGTAACCATTTTGTCACACATTTCCACCAGATTTTCAATCCAGAACTAAAGAAATAAAGTGGAAACCCCAAAACACAGGCATCTGTAACAATCAGATAAAAGTCAAAAATGTGAAAACGTACAAACTACTCATAAAAAACAAAAAAAAAAGGGTTTGTAAATCTTTTTGTGTGACAAGAGTTAATCTATGCATTGTTTAATTCTTAGCTTGGTTATAGTCTCAGGAATGTCACAGGCAGAAAAAACACATTTTATCACTTTGTCACATGTTTGTCAATATCACAATGGTTTCCAAACATTTTCACATGATTTAAGGATCATGTGACAGAAAAACCACAAGATTACATGCGGAAAAAATGAAGAACACAGCTTTGCCATGTGTGCTAAGATGTATTTTCTGTTGTGTTTTCAATAGCTGCTGATCATGTGTGATATCAGGTGACGTTTGCCAATGATTTTTAGGTCATTTAGTGAGGAAGAAATATTCTGAGGGGATTAACTTTAAGGCTACATAGAGCAAAAAAAATGGTTACCTTGGCTGCAGTTGCTAGTGATTTCAGAGTTGATCCTTTGGTCTTTATACTTTTTGGATCCATGATAACCTGGAATTAACGAAACAGAATTACCATAAAATTTCAATTTCCATGATTTTTCTATTTGCCCATTCAGACCTTTGCCAAAACAAGGATGGTGGTTGGGGGGGGGGGGGGGGG
>JAIPMN010051546.1:0-31395 GCA_020650975.1 Apostichopus californicus
TGACAAGGTTCCCAAGCGGAAAAGGGAATTCGCCGGCACCCCTCCCCCCCTGACAAGGTTCCCTCGGGGAGAAAATGTTTTATAAAAACACTAAGTCCAAACAACTGGATCTTTAAATATTTAAAAAGCAAGCAAAAGCTTTCTCCCACCTAATGGTCTAGTGGTAGAGAAAAAGTTTTGGCAGCAGAAGGTCCCAGGTTCAATCCCAACTACTGCTTCCTTTCATCAGAATATATCCTACCTTGTGTAGCAGCTTACAGAAAACTCATCAAACAAACTGTTTTTAAAAAATTCAATACAAGTATAAAAAATTACATCCATTTTATTTATTTAGGATAAACCATTCCATAGCAGGTGAATTAAGTACTTCTAACCATTCCTTTAGATGCAGATAGTTGTTAGAGAAGGATTACAGTTGCTTCTTATATATTTAAGGTCAATATTTTGAACATGAACTTGAATCTTTTTCATGCCAAATCTGTTCAGTGACAGGACTTTTCTCTAGTTCAATCACCACCCTTATCTTGTCCCGAAACAAAATTTTCCCAATGAAAACAATCTCATAACAGACAACATAATTTACCATTAAATTTTTGAGCAAACAATTTAACACATAATAACTTTCAAGTCATTCTTCCCCTCCCCCTACCAACTCTCAGACCACCTCCTTCAACTCTCCCCACCCCTCCCCCTCCCCCCACACACATATGCATTACTCCATTATCTTAGCAAGTGTATAAATACACATGCCTGTGCACTTTTGGAACAAAAGATGTTCATATGATGGGGTTCAAGTTTTACTTCAATGCATGGATATTATTTACTCATATTTAAGTTGAAAATTCAACAAATGTTGCAATTTCACATCATGATTGTCAAAATTACATCAATGTAGACATTTGGACTTAAAAGCCACTTCCATGTTTGATTCTGCATCACTTTGCTGATCCGAAACAAAAGCAAAGAATTAAATGATTGCAGTAAATATATCAAAAGATTATTGTCAAAAATGGATGTATGTCCATCATACAAATGACTGTGATTGTTTATCCTTCTAGCAACTACCTGGTAAGTATAACGCAGTGTAAAAAGGGGTGGGGGGGGAATGCAAGAAATGAATTGTGGCTTCGATGATGAAACATGAGCAATTTTCTTCATGAATCTGAAGTAATGTAGAGTGAGGGTGTACAACATACTTGATCTTAGTAATACAGTGAAAAGCAGTGTGATGTAACAAACAATAAATTCACAATGACACAGGCTGTCCTGAAATGACCATTGACCTCAACAACTGGCTTCTTGTACTAAATGTGATAGATACATCAACATACTAAATATGACATCTGTCCTTGCTGAAATATTTTGAAAATAAGCATGGTTTTCATAATTTCACCCTTGGTGAATTCATAAGACCTTTGACCTCCGCCCACAACATTAGGCTTCTTGTACTCAATGTGGTACAATTACATACCAAATATGCGATCTGTCCAAGCTTCTCTTACGATATTATGAGTAGGAAGGTGTGTTAGTGTAAAGAGACAGGTAAGAGGGGAGTGAAGTAAATGTTTCGCATTTGTGTTGACTTCAAATGACCTTTGACCTCCACCAACAGCAATATTAGTCTCCTTAAATTTGATATGGTACATCTACAAACCAAATATGAGATCTGTCCAATATCATGTTTACAAGGCTTTCACGATTGACCCCTTGTCCGCAAATGACCTCTGACCTCCACCAAAATCAATAGGCTTTTTTTATTTATTGCTAAACACCTTCATTAGTGTTTGCACGGGGTATCCGGGTACCCACCCATTACCAGAATCCTACGCAAAGATTTTCTTACTGACTTAGTGTGGTGTTAGGCTACCATGTGGTCGAAGACAACAGCAATAATAAAAGTATTCCATGGATATCTTATAACTTTGACCCTCTCGATCATAAAACCATGCTGCAACGTTTCGAGAACACATTTGGTGTTACTGGAGATGCCTTGTCTTGGATGTCGTCATACCTCTGCGATCGCAAACAAGTTGTGACCACCGGTGATCATCATTCTGAACCTGTCATCTTGAAACAAGGCGTACCTCAAGGTTCATGTTTAGGTCCTAAGATGTACAGAATGTATACAGCACCGTATTCGGCGATCGTATTCGACGTCACCGATTTAACTACCACTTTTATGCTGACGACACACAGTTGTATGTGTCGTTTAAACCTAACGATGAGGATGCACAGAAGGAAGCAATTCATCTGTTATCCGAATGCTTAGCTGATATCGAGAATTGGATGCACAATAATAAGCTAAAGCTGAACCCTGCCAAAACGGAAGTGATGTTATTTTCCACTAGGCGCAACAAAAACTGTGTCAATAACATTTCATTAAATATCAGCGATTCTGTTATCACACCAACGCCAACGGTAAGAAATATTGGTGTAATGTTTGACTCTCATCTGAACATGTCCCAACAAGATAAGAGTGTTTGTAGGTCTGGATACGAGTCTTCGAAATATCGGTCACATTAGGCTTTATTTAACTGATGATGCATCCAAATCGGATGATTCCGCCAATCATCCATTGGCGGAGTGTATAGCCTAGTGGTTAACGCCGGCGTCTCCCAGTCATGAGATCTCTGGTTCGATTCCCCGCCGACAGCAATGTGCGTCGTCTGGCAAGGGTGTTGTTCAATAACAACTTCCCGACATGGACGATAAATGGATGTGTGCCGAGAGATTGGCTTCGGTCAGCTTGCGAGTCTATAAGCCTCCATTGCTTCTTTCGCGAGTTCCTGCTTGCGGGAAGATCACATATACATACATACAAATCACTTGTGAATGGCCTAGTATCCTCGCGTCTTGATTACTGCAACTCGCTGCTTTTTGGTGAACCACAATCGACTTTGTATAAGCTGCAACGTGTCCAAAACACCGCGGCACGTATAATCACCAGACCTTCGTGTTTCTCTCACATCACACCTGTCTTAGGAGATCTTCACTGGCTGCCTGTTCACCGTCGTGTCGAGTTCAAACTATTAGTTCATGCATATAAATCCATTCATTGTCAAGCACCTCAATTCCTAACTATATATGCTAACTGTGTACAAGCCTATCAGAACATTGAGATCGGCCAATTCCCTTACACTAGTGGTCCCCAGAGTTAGGACTGCTACATAGAGCGAGAGACAATTTAACTTTGCTGCTAGCAAGCTATGGAATGCACTGCCAAATAATATCTGTGATGCCAAACAATAGCCATTTTTAAAGAAATTACTTAAAACTCACCTTTTTATTTTTAGGAATTTCACTGTAAATCTATAGTGTTTATAAAATTATTCCTTCGTGTATATATATATTTTTATATTAATATTTAAGCTGCATCCATTTCATTCTTCATATTCATATTTTAAGGGTTTTGTTATTTTGTTGTCATTGTAAAGCGCTCTTGAACATGCTTAAGCATGAAAAGAGCGCTATATAAATCTGGTAAAAAAAAATCATAATAATAACTGCGTCACAATTTCCGCGAATAAACAGATGTATAGGCTAGATTTCCTCATTGACTTAGTGTGGTGTTAGGCCACCATGTGGTCCAAGATAACAGCAATAATGAGAGTATTCCATGGATATCTTATCACTACGTCACAATTTCGGTGAATAAACAGATGGTTAGGCTAGATTTCCTTATTGACTTAGTTTAGTATTAGGCTACCATTTGGAAGAAATTGAAAGAATTCTCTCAATTATTATTTTTCCATTCGTTTATTTCATAGAAGGAAAGACTGACAAGGAAATTTACGAGATGTAACTAATGGATTATAGACGGGATAACTAAAAACTATTGACCGCAAGTGGCTTTTTACTAAATGTTTATTCCAAATGCGATCAAATTGCAGGAATCGTGCAATCCCGCAGCTAATGCGAACCATGGTCCTGCATAATAGATTCTAAGTATAAACTGTTTAAGAGCTAAATTGGATATTTATGTGGTCTGATCCAATAGAGGTGGAGCGCAAACATAAGCAGTGGCTCCAGTGTAATGTTAGTAGCGATGTTAATTATATGAAGTTATTAACAAGTTAATGAAAGCAACAAAAATTATTGAGGAAGGTTTTATACCTTATCTTACACCTATTTGAACATGAAAACATTGTCAGTGGAGAATATAATACATTTAGTATTGCATCTAATATGTAATTTCTTGAAAAACGCGATACACGAGGGTAAACAATTTTGCTTGGGTACCTAGATACCTGACGGGTAACAGCTCTCGGGTACCCGGTTCCCGATTTTTGGACCTGTGTAAACACTAACCTTCATACCAAATATGAGATCTGCCCAAGCTTCCATATTGAGATATCATGTTTACAAGGTTTTCACAACTTAACCCCTAAAGACCCCAAGTGACCTTTGACCTCCACATAAAACAAAAGGCTTCTTGTACTCAATGTGGTACTTCTACACACCAAATATGAAATTGGTCCTACCGTCCCTTCTTGAGATAGTGTGTTTACAAATGACCTTTGACCTCCACCATTAACGATAAGCTTCTTGCACTCAATGTGGTACTTTTTACACAGCAAACATGAGGTCTGCCCATGCTTCTCTTCTGATATCATGTTTACAAGTATTCACAATTTTACCCGTCGATCCCAAATGACCTTTGACCTCCACCAAAAACAATAGGCTTCTTGTACACATTGTGGTACTTATACACACCAAATATGAAGTTGGTCCAACCTTCCCTTTGTGAGATATCATGTTTACAAGCTGGGCGTAACAAACGCAAACACACACATACACCATCATGAATGCAAAGGTTACGATTATCATCCAAACCAAAAAGCCAGTTCCAAATCTTGTCAATGTGCACCATAATCCAAGTCTACCATGATACACATCAACTGTACCTCACCTGGTCAACACATTGCCAACAAATCTACCATAATCTGAGTCTACCATGCTTCACATCAACTGTACCTCACCTGGTCAACACATTGCCAACAAATCTATTATAAACTGAGTCTACCATGCTACACATCAACTGTACCTCACCTGGTCAACACATTGCCAACAAATCTACCATAATCTGAGTCTACCATGCTACACATCAACTGTACCTCACCTGGTCAACACATTGCCAACAAATCTTCCATAGGCTGCTCCACACAGGAGGCAGGGAACGAACAACCCGCTAGGAACCAGACAGCCGTAGGTCCAGCAGGACAGAAGGAAGAAAAATCCAAAGAAAATGGCAAGAGACGAAAGACTAAAAGCACCTAATTAGGAAACAAAGAAACAAAGAAAATAAAGAAATGGTCTTTATTATTTTGAATATAATATGACTGAAAGCTTCTAAAAGCAGTGATGAGCCATGGGTAAAAAAAAAATCACGGAACTTGGAAAAATTGCGGTATAGGCTCCAGTTTGCGTATGTTACAGTGTGTTAGGATAAAATTATTTGTCCCAGAGGTAGAAAAGAAATCACGAATATTCCGCGAATTTGCGGAAAAAGCTCATGCCTGTAAAAGGGAACAAAAGAGGACAAAACAGGGGATAAACAAAACAAAGTATTGTCCAAATGAAAATTCCATGAAAAGTTGCTCTCTTAAAGCTTACTACACACCTTCCTGGTGGAAAAGCTGTTTGATTGCCTCTTCTTGAGGGTTAAAGAACAGCGTGGCCATGTCATTATAATATCCAGGAGGACAGAAATAAGTACGAACTGATTCAGAAATGTTGCTCGTACTCGCAGAATCCTAATCGGAGAAAAGGAAAGTGGAAACGAATAGAATAATTTGTGACTGTTCACTCCAATCGGTGAAAATTTACAAGGGTTTGTGGAAAATCTTGCAACACAGACTTTTTCACAATATCAATGTAGTAAAGCCAAATTTTGTGGTTTGTACCCTATGAATATTTATGTGTTACGTAATAGGCTATACTGTAGCGTTAGTTGCACATAGCTTTTGCACGTGTGTTTGTCAGTTCTGTACACGCTGTGATTATGGCTAGCAGCGTCTCTGCAGAGCTCCGGGGTTCGCCTCGTAAACCCCTTAGTATTTTGTTAATTTTATTGCTCTCGGGTCACAAATTGCCCAGAGTTACCCATATCTGGACTGTCTGGAGTCAGTGAGGAGATGTCCCCCTTCTAAGAGGCAGGATGCCTCAGGTTTTGGCTGGTTTTCGGCTTAAGACGAGAAGCCACTGGTTTTCCAAGATGGCAGTTCTACCAACATGCAGCGAGCTGGCGAGAGAGTGACCACCGCACCTTATGAAGTTCTCGATGTCCGCGATCTTACGCGCCGCGAGCGTAGAGATTCCTTCTTTTCCGCGAGCAAGCTGAGCTCAGTTTAGTAAGAGATTAAGTGTTATTTATAAATGCTGTACGTATCCTATTGTTAGTTAATTGAATTGTAGTTTTAAATGTTGCCCTTTGGCTAGGCTGTGCTTTACTGTACAAAGTACTTATGTTAGGTTATGTTTTTGGACCTTGGTCCTACGGGTTCATAGCGTGTTTTGTTTATCGTTAAGCACGTGAGTGCTATTGCGTACTATTATACTGTAGTATTACTGTTAAGTGTTATTGACAGTTAAGTGTATTGACAGTTGATTATTGTACCTGTCGAGTATTGTACTGCTTGCTGTTTAAAGAGTATATACTGTTTTTGTATTTTGAACATCATTTGTTACTGTTGTTTAAAGTTATGTCTCAGAGGTTGTCCTTGAATCTTAGCCAGGCATTGTGGATAGCTATAGAGTGACAAGACTCTTGAGAGTTTGTTGGTTCAGGGGGTGAAAATTCCTACTGTCTAGGAACAGTAGGGTGGAAATTCCTGTAATGGTTGCAGCTGGCATGGGTTGCCCTGGCTATTATTGAGGTGGTAAAAGTCCTCGCCTGTTGACAAACTTATTGTATTATTTCCAAATGCAGATTATTTCATTATGTTCATTATACATTTTGTACAGTATTGCGGGTATTCATTCTTTAATTGTATTCATGAATTAATGTTACGTAGTATTTGAGTATAGGTTTTCCCCGAGATAGTTAATTCATTAAGCCATTTATATTATCATGTATCATGATTTCTTCATATGTATATTTATCATTTAGAGTTTGTAATAAATTGTCAGCCGTTGTTTCAACGCAAGAACACTCTTGCATCCTCATTTATCACTTGTGAGTTCGAAGTGAAGGACCCTAAATCTGGTAATTTCCCCCGCAATCCGCGGTTCGCTTCATCAATGTAGATAACTTCTTTAAACAATGACCTCAAAAAGGAATCAGCGATATCATTATTTATGATACATTGAGACGGAAGTAAAAATTAATCAGTTTCACTGATCATACAAAAAATATCAGCAGACAGATCAAAAGAAATTTGGTTACAAAATTGAGTGTATGGTTTGGAACAGCAAAGGATATACCCTTAGAATGACATCTGAATCAACAACATCTGAAATACATACCACATATATTCCCTACAGTATATAACTGAGCTATCCAGAGTTTGATATATTTTTACAAATTGGCACCATTTTGATGAGAATTAGTTTTATCATCCAGTAGCAGAAAAATTTACAATAGCCGAAAAGGGGTGGGGGAGGGTGGGGTTGGAAAGGAAGAAGAAGGGGAAAAAACCCACCCAGAAAACAAAAGAACAGCAATGTACAAATTTAAAATAAAGAAAGATAATAAATGTTGTGCTTACCACTGAAAGAGGCTTACACTGACCAAGCATCATGGCAGCCAAAAATGCTACGGCAGCTGTTACTATGGCAATAAATACAGCTTCAAGAACCCTACAAAGGGAAGCAAACTTTTTCAATTATTGTAATATTCTCTTTCAATTTCCACATAGCAACAATAAAAAAAAATAAAAAAAATATAATGATCAAAATGAAAACTTCAAAACAGGAGACTGTATGGTTCCTTTAAACTGATGTAAAATCGCACAGCGAGACGCTTTGTTATAATAATCCCACATGAGCACGTTTGAACAAACCAAGACAATCGTGTCAACTTACGCTGCTTAAATCTGAATTTTTGCACTTGATTGTAACTTTCTTTCAGTCGGAACAAGTGTTCAAATCTAACATTTAAGTGTAACAACTGAATCATTTAGATGCTCCAAATCAGAGAGACTTATCAACACTCTACACCAATGCAGAAACTGTTTCAAATATAAAATGTATTCTTCGTTCTAATTATTTATAAACCATCAACATTATGCCTACTGCTGTTGTTTCTAATGAGATTTTAGTACATATCATGAATCAAACCTTCAAAATCTGGCTATTTAAAGGCTAAATGCCAGTGGATTTTGGATTTTGTCATTTGCCAGTGGAGAAAAATATCCCACCAGAAAATTTCTTTCCAGACAGTAGACATGTCAAACAAAAACACATGGTATGTTGGGTTAGCAATCATCGGTCAAGGAATTCGCATAATTTCTGTATCGTACCATTAGGCCTGTTTTACTGCATATTATCAGTTAATACTCTAATCTAATCACTGGATTTTCTTTGGCTAACATTGTGAAGTTCTCAGCCTGTTAATACGTTATCCATTACATACCATGTTTTTCCCTTTGTAAAAAAATATATGAAGAAAAAAAAAATAATATAATACTAAAAATAATAAAAACATTGTGCAATATCACTCAAACTAGAAGTGTTCAAAACGAGTCTGAAGACAGTACGCGAATGTTGCAAAATGGCAATTAGACATAATTCAGGCCGGGACTTACCTCACATATTTTCTTTGAAACAATGGATGTCTCAGTCTGCATATGGTGATGGATTTATTAATTGCATTAAATGTGGCTCCCAGGAGTCCTCCGCCTAACCCCATGGCGATGAAGAACAGTAGGTCCATGGCTGTCCAGAGGTTACAGTCCCCACCATGGCACTGATTCATGGAAAAATGGTGGAGAGGATTTTATGGTTACTATGGTATGAAACATTGGGCTCATTCACTGAGATATATGCATATCGAATAATCATAATTTATTTCTTTAACATGCACAATATTAACATAAACGTTATCACGGGGACTATAATACAAAGAATAAGTAACAGAAAAGCACAAAAAAAGGGAATTGTTTTTTATCAGTCTAGAATGAAAAAGGACCAAAAAATGACAATGACCACAAAGTAAGAACACTCAGGAGTAAAATGAAATCGAGGGAAGTCCTTTTCCGATTGAAGACATGAAGACCAAGTGACATGGGTATGGCCAATCACCATACCTGCGTCAATACACATAGCTCAAATTTCTGTTGCACGATAGTTACAACTATGCATACTGAAATGTAGGCATGTTTTTTTAATTGAGATCGTACTTTTTGATTGCGATCATATCGCATAACATGAGTCCAGTCAGTCTGCATGCCTAAGTGTTGATCACAACACTTAGTTCAACTATCTGCTGCATTGGTATTTGATGTACTTGAGTGTTTTAACAGCTTGAGTGCGATTGGGGTTTCAGCTAAACTTGTACCAATTCATATACCGATGAATTCAATAAATATGAAATATGTACGAAAATCTTACCTGAAATAATCCAAAATCGATAAGACCTGGAATATTCAAATGACCCCATTCTTTGAAGTAAAGACCAGACAGCATGAAATTCAGGGTAAACGTGGCAGACATGGCACAGAAAAACTGGCAAAGGAAATATTTTTAAGATATTGATCAGTTTAATCACTCAAAAGGTTGCCTCATTTAGTTATCTGTCAGTAACAGACTTACCTATCCCCTCACAACTAATGCACTAGAATTTTTCACAACATGCTATATCTAATACTTTTAACGCTGCATTCTGGGTTGGGTCTTTTTAAGGTTTATATTGCCAATCTTTGTAATAATTCACAGATTTTTACTTGATACCCCTCCATCTAACTCCATCAATTGAGATGTTCTCATCATCAGTAAATCTATTAAGAACATTACCGATGGTTGTGTCATGTTTTCATTAAAGGTTGACTGGCGAGATTGTTCACCATTACAATACCTATTGCACACATGAATGTCGGTGGGGTTTTCGCATCTACTTTATGATGTTCATGCGAGTGGGAGAAGATGGGTTCATCACACACCTCTCTATCACATGTTTACAGTGCCGAGGCTGTTTTGTGTATGTCTCCCTATAATGGCCATGGGGTGGAGATACACATAAGTGAATGCCGGTGGGGGTTTTCGCATCTTCTTTATGCTGTTCATGTGAGTGGGAGATGGGTTCATCACACACCTCTCTATCACATGTTTACAGTGCAGAGGCTGTTTTGATGATGCTGTCTCACTATAATATTAATCATATTTGATTTTTATAGAGCGCTTTACACCAGCGATAGGTCTCAAAGCACTTTACAGACGTTATATTACCCCTGGTCAATGATAACCTGTCCCAGAGACAATCCCTCCAGTCGGCAGCAGTTATATACTTCGCCCAATGACAAGTTACCTCACAGGTACCCATTTAACCCCTGGGTGGAGAGAGGGGCAAGTGAGATAAAGCATCTTGCCCAAGGACACAACGTAATGAACTAGGCATGAATCGAACCAGCAATCCTTGGATCACGAGTCCGACACCTTAGCCAATTGGCCACCACGCTCTAATGGCCATGTGGTGGAGATACTCATTTTCAGTAACCATCATTACACACACATCCTCATCATGGTTCCGTTTCAATGATCATTATCTAAATGAACTTACGGTTCTCCATGTCAGAGCTTGATTCCAGAACGATGACCCCTCCTCTAGACTAAACAGGACTCCTCCTATAGGAGCACCGAATGCAGCTGTGACAATGGAGATGAACACATTGTTTAGTAATTCAGAGGTATTTCATTTCTTTAGGGGATCAATGTAACAGTTAATCCATGTTGCTTCGTGTCATTGTAAAGATGATATCATATTTCTGGATACCATTTTTTTACAAGAATAGAAACAAAACAAGTGCATCAATGCAAAAGTTACATTTTGCAATGAATTTGCCTTAATCAGGTGGTAACATACCTTAAATGTTAAACATAAGAGAACTTGGTACTAGATTTTAAGATTTTAAGTCAAATCGATAAAACAGTATTTTTCTTTTGTAGAAATTTATTTTTTACCTGCTACTCCAGCAGCGGCCCCTGCTGAGACAAAGTCTCTTTTATCCCTACATTGGAAATAAAAATAATCTTCACTTATGATGGAATGGTCAGTGAGAACAGCTTTAATACAAAACTCAATTCTTCTTTATTATGAGAAATATTCAATTTGGATGAAATGTTGTCAATACAAGTCTCAAAGCTGGTTTATACCCTGGAGGCTGTTTCAAGTCAATATTGTTCTTACTGCTATTGGTCACAATTTCGTGCATTTATCGTGGAAGTGGAAGATGGACTTACCTATCACTCCGGAAGAATGGAAAGTTGAAATTCAATTTCTTGAAGGAGATGCTCTGAAATTGAGGAATCCCTGCTCCTACCACTGCACCGCTATGAATCATGGGACCCTCCTTGCCAACAAACAGACCTGACAAACAAATGTAAACATCACTTAATAACTGTATATCCAGATCAATTAATATGGCTCTCTGACAATTCTTTGTCCTGCAGATATTTTATCTACAGTGGCAGGGGTAGAGGATGTGGGTGGAGGGAGGTAGGTGGGAGGATGGTAGGTGGGAGGATGGTAGGGAGGGAGGTAGGGAGGGAGAAAAGGGAAGACAGGAGATTTGAAAGGAACAATGCCCAACTGTAATCTCTTATGGTGATCTGCTCACAAAAGCCCTTTATGCACATAGGCACATATTTTATCATGAATGCAAGCCTACACAAACAATGTTAGCAGGTTATCTGGACTACCAATGAAGATATGAAATTTTGAAGCTAACCTGCTCCATTGAACTTCATTGCTTAGATGAAAATCCTCTCTTTAAAATGTAAACTACTGCTTTAAAATTAAAGCAATAGGTTCCTAACAATACATTTGCATTTCTGTTGCTATGGTACCCTTCATTCTAGATGTTCTATTTGTCCAGCAGATACCCAAGATTCTAGATGCTGTTTGTCCAGCAGATGAGACCTTATATTCTAGATGCTCTATATGTCCAGCACATACCTTAGATTCTACATTCAAACACTTGATCATCAAAAATCTACTTTACTCACCACCAGAGACACTAAAGAGAACTCCGACAGCTTTAGCAATGAGAGTCTTCAACCTGACGACATGAGGTACTTTAACACCGTTCAGATAACACTTTATCTCTGGGATGCCAGAACCGGCTGCAATGGGCTGATAAAAATCAAAAGAGAAAGTGTTATGGGAGCCTAAATGGGGTGGAGGGTCAATGAACACATTATTAATTTTATTTGCAGAGATCAGTCATTTCTTACATTCCTATAAGAGAGCAGGGGTCGCATTTTCATATAAAAACGGTCGTAAATGTTTTTGGAATATGATTTTTTTACAGACTGGTCGTAACTTTCGAGATTCCTGTCATAAGAATCATGACTATTATAAATTGTCTTTTGCATGTTTTAATAATTGATTTAACACTGAAAAGTCATACTGTAATATTACCAATTTCTAGCCCACTCTTTTGACGTTTATTCGAAATGAAGGTGATTGTTTTAATATTTTTCATAACGATTAAGATGACAATGTGCTCTGCTTCTTTCTCTGTACTGTGATCTACTTCCTGCAGTGACCAAGGATTTATTTGACATCTGAATAAGATCTTTATACAAAGTTTTCGACCAGCAGTGTGGATTATTTGTGTGTGTTTTATAAGGGTCCCATCTGCAACGAGAATATACTCTTAGACATCCGACCTACGGATGGACACCATCTTCACACTGAAAAGAACACAAGGATGAAAAAAATCATTTGAATATAAAAGAGTAACTCAGTCTCACCTCAAATGCACAGAGGACACTGGCTACTAACACAAACAAAGCATTGAATGCTATAAGGATGCCCAGAGGGGCCATGAGACACTTGTAATCTTGGCCACATGGTGTAATATCTGACAAATTTAAATGTTAAAGATTTAACAACAAAACCATACAAAATGTTGACACAACTCACATCATCAAATTACTAACCAGCAATTTCACAGCAATGTTTTAAAATGGTTGGTTGAAGACCACGCGAAATCACTCCAGAAAGGAAAGTCAACGTTCCACAAATCAAAGTATTTAAACGGACATAACCATTAGCACAATTTATTCTGGATTGTTGTTCAATTAGAAGAAATTTTTCTGAAGAAACAAAACCAGTGTAAGGTACTGTACCTTGAATTGTGGTGGGAACGATCCAAAATTTTGCTCCCGGTAACCCTTTGATAATTTTGGTCGGTCCATCAGTTACCTGTTCCTTACGGATTCAACCTAAACCCTGCTAGGCCTATACTGAGGGCAGAAATAAGCCTAAGAACTACAGCAGTATTTTCACTTTCCATCTGTTAATAATTATACAAATATTAAGCTTTCATGATTACTGAAGTGTATAAGAAGGTTAAAACCATTGTAAACCTTCTTGTGTTAGGAAAAAAAATCAAAACTACAGTAAGATATGTTTCCCAAAAGGTTATGAGGGCAGTATTGAAGAACTCATCACGCAAAGACTCCGCCGGATGTGTGACCTAATTAATTTATTTTGCCTTCGGCTTTGAGTACAATGTTTCTGTATGCTGCCGTGTTGGACGAATCTAACCGTAATAGTAATTACCGACTTTGCGATCTGTGTTATAGTCATTGCCCACTTTGCAATGCTGAGTACCTATCATAATTTTGCAAGTTCAGTAAGAGTGACTCCATAGTTTTCCCTTTCAGGAATCCCCCCCAAAAGAGGAAACAATGGTACACACTAAATATACATCATTATTTAAGTCTGAAAATAACATTTTGGACACTTCAAGGTTACAAACAAAGAGGGACTTTAACAGGTTTTATTGTCTGTTTTTATGATTATTTTATTTGATATTAAAAGGATACACGTATCGACTGTGGTGAACTTTAACGAACTCAGCTTCTTCACAAAGAAATCTATGAACACTGCAACCTACACAGGAGGAAAAAATGTTAAGAAGTTAAGAATGATGAATCTTGCTACTGCATAACCAGAACACACATCATACAAGGTTGGCACCATTGAGGTTTAACAAAACTGTGTTATCTTAGAATGGATATAGATACAACTATAGTTTATGCATAGCAAAAACCTGCTCTAAATGTCTAACATTGTGTAGAGCAACCTTGGCTGATTGTGCATTATAACATTTTGCTCTGCTATTAATAGATAAATTCCCTGCAGAATAATGTTTTAAATAAATTCAGTTTCTCTTAACTGGCCCTATGTTTTTGTGGGTTTTCTCTCATAAATTTTTTGTCAGTTTACCACATTTGTTTAATCTGGAGAAGATTTCTTCAAAAACTGAAACATACATCATGGTCTCTAAGAAACAATTAACAAAAGATCATTCAACAATGCTTTTTAACCTTTGTAGAAACAAGTTATAATATTAAAATAATATTAATAAATTTTAAGATACAGTTTGCATTGGATTTGGCAACAGTCTTATGGTTACACACTCTACACTTGCCTGTTAAATTTAACTGTGCCTGAAAATAAATGGTTCCTTGGTAAAAATCATCCAGATACGATTAAGTTCAAAGGCTTGCCATCGAAAGTATATATATAACAGTATATTAAATTTGGTCGACACACAAGTTTTTGCATCGGATCAAACTATTATCTAGTACCTTGACGGTTAGGAACAACAGAATTGGTCGTAACCACGTAGTAAGGCTGCATGGTTTTGGCTGAAGTTAAAACCGGTTGGATTTCAATTTTTACACTGGTTTGAACCGAAAAAAATGGTTTTTAAGGTATACATGTGTGCTACAAATATATATATGGTATCCGTCAAAAAGACGCCCATGGGGCAGTGACACAAACAGTGCGACAGCAAGAAAAAAAAACAGTAAACATAGTACAAGAAATATACTCAAACTCAAACTAATTGGTGAAATAAAATTCAACAGTTGTTCCTTCTGATGTGCAAAGGTATATAGGGGAAATAAATATATGTATCTCACCAGGCCAGTTGTTGCACCGATTATAAACATGAGAATCCATTTTACTGCCTCTAAATGTTTTGGTATCCAGGAGGAGCTGCCCTTCACCATCTCCTTGTAAGGTTCATTGTAGCAGATATCATAGTCCAGACTCTGAAGAGAACAGCAAACGACAAACGAGCGTTAACGAACTGGATTAATTTTCAGCAATGTCAGGTATTCTAAGACTGACACCGAATAATGAGAATTCAAGAGTTGTTTTACAAACTGCACACTGTCAGTTTTTAAGGTTACTTTCAAAATTCTCAATACAATAACCTTGTTCAAAAAAAAAAAATATCGAACTTACTTCATAATCTTCTGTCATAAGATCTTTGGGAGTTGTTCTAGGCGCTGAATCCTCAAATAGTAATGGCTGTCGTAAAACAAAGTGGAGAAAAACATTTCTAGAAAATTCTTTCTTTTCAGAAAAATTGCTTGACTTGAAAGAAGAGAAACAGTAATGAAGTAAACTTGCTTCCAATCTTTGTTTTTTCAATTAATCCATAATTAAAAACAACTTCGTTAAATTGACTTGTGACATCAAGCAGCCCGGTAGATTGTGAGACAAAGGACCATTAACATCATCAAGTAAAGGAACTGTAGTTTGGTGAATTTGGCAAGTGTTACAAATGATTGCAAATCTTTAGATATTTAAAGTTCAATTCCAATGTAATCATCTGACTAGCCTAAAAACAAACTTGAAAGTTACATACAAAAGTGTGCATGTCTATTCTCCAGTTCAAGAGGCTATTGTTATAAAGACACTACTGATATTCATCCCATCTTGATATACACAATTTGGCTTATTTATGTCTTTACAACTCTCAAAGTTTGATGAATTCTTCTGTCTTATAATCAAAACAAGTCTTCTAATTATGTACACAAATGGCTGATTAATGTTATTTTGTATCTATTTTGTAATTACTATTTAAGTAAACATAATATCAAAACTTCTGAGCATTCTTTCAAGCAGAAACTCCTAAGATCAACTCACCACATCTTGATCATAGTTGGTACCAAATTGCCAACGAGTTTCAGTTTGACGTGACATGATTCATCAGGCTGTAAACACCTCGACCAACAAAGCCAGCACACCTGTGAATTCATACAGTATGCTAAAGTTTATAGTCAACAGTTACGTAAGCTTTATACACAAGGAAGCGAAACATTTAATAAGAACTAAATTCATTTAAGTATATAATGCTAGAGTACTTTCAGTTTTAAGTCAAAGCCTTTAGTAGTTTATTGAAATCTGTCCATAAATCTGGTTCAGTTAATTCTAGGATGGACAGGCAAGAAATAAACAATTTGGTTTCATTTTCAGGATTTAAAGCAACAAGTTCTTAGTATGGATACAGTACCACAAAACATTCAGTTTTTAGGGCTATCATAACCAGATGCTGACATCAATTCATGCTACATTTCTCTGTAACAAAAATAACTTGCATCCCTATTTCTAATGGTTTACTTGCTGGGCAACCTACTTTACAAAATACTAAATGTTGAGAAGTGAAGAAAAAATCAAACCTAAAAAATTGTAACACTTTTATTAATGAACAAGGCTTAGGCCTAACGCTATGACAATGTAGACCTAACCATCTGCTTAAGTATGGCATTGTTTATTGTAAAGCTGATTTGTAAATATCATACAGTTTAGGGTCAACAAAATATATGCTTACTTGACAATTACTGAAAGCTAGATGGCTGTGGACCTAAGTCTAATTAAACCCCTTTATTTTCATTGTCCATGATGTGCAGCTAACAGTCCTCCTACACACATTTAAAGCATCAGTAGGCTGGTAGAAATTTTATTTTTCGATGGAGATCATTGAACAGACCTTGGCTAGGGCCATAGCTGAGGTATATAAGCTGACAATTTTTGTTCTACTTCTTAGTTAAATGTGTATCTTAGCTAATGGAAGGGTCCATGTATCATTTTACCTAAGATATCCTTAGGCATGCCATTATATACAACTATTGTACCAGTCAATGTTATTAATGCAGTATATTGGGGGAACAACTACAAAATACCTGGCCACTCTGAGATGTATCCAAACATTCGGATGCACAGATGCCCAGCCAACTTACTGTGTTACCAGAAATGAACCTGAAATGCTTGTCAGATCTAATTGTACGGTATGCCAACCCCAACATATATTAAGTAATGCTAATTATTATCTAAATAAAAGAAGTTACAAGTCCAATTGAACTGATGTGGAGTGCATGGTGACATCTAATAGTAATACACAACTTTAATTTGACAATGATCCAACATTGTTGTGCCGTATTTTAATTTTTGGTAAACTTAAAAAAAATGTACACCGAACAAGGCTTACTTTCAAAAGTGGATGCACAGATACGGAGTGGACAAATCTAATACAAGACTTCAATTTGAAAATCACCTAAAACCACCCTAGCAGATAGTACTAAATAGATCTGAAAATAAATTGAGGTAGAGTTCTGGCATCTTATTAAGTGACTGGGCATCAACACATCCAGATAATAGGATAGATCCCTCAAGTGGCCCAGCATTCTACAGTTGTTGCAACTTTAGCTTGACTTTTGTAACATTTAGTCCATGTTACAAGCTACTGTTTATAAACTACATTAGGCTGTGTCAGGCTATATCCCTGGTTGAGTGAATGGTTAGGATAAACAGGTTTAAGTTAGACTACAGAAGCCGTGTAACTAATGAAAGACCACAATAACACTAACAGTTGATTTCTTCTTTTCTTTTGTCATAATCTCAGTGACTCCGGAAAAATATATATGTATCTTTACAACCACACAAAATAAACAAATTTCTAACATTTCCTGAAATTTTATCCAACTCTGTCTACTAATATGATATTCCTATGTAATTTTAATTCTCAAGAGAAAAAATTCTAAATCAATTGCAGCAGTGAACTTGCCAATTAAAGGGTGTGAAGACTCGCACAAAAAGAAACGTCTAATGCCGGTAATCTGACCTAGTTTCGAATGAGGTGTAAGAAGTGTAAGACACCACCATTGATCACAGAAAATACACACACAGCTTGCTACCGTCGGTAATTAGACAATAGTGTACAGTCAGTACATACAGCTGCGGTCAATACCCAAAGCACATGTACAAACGATACAGCGATGGACATCTCAGGTCCAGCTTAAGATTACAAGGTATCATGTTTCATTACTGTCTGCATTTTGTAGCGACACTAACAAAACGTCACTTGCAGGCAACAGAAAGTTTACTTTTTCAGATGGCCGCACATGGTTTGGGGCGAGTCTTCAATGCCTTTAAGTTGTTGTTGGCATTATTTAGCTTACATATCGTTTGAAGTTTGTTCTTAATTATTCTTTTACAGCTCATCAACATTTCAACTTTCAGTTAAAAATCAGAAACCATGTTGGATTTCTGGCTCATCACAGGGATAATTCCAAATTGGGATTGAAAATCAAAATTATGTTGGGGTTGATGACAATTCTTGGTTCACCCAGCTACTGTGGGCATTCTTTGGAATAGATGAAGCACCACGATTAATGAGACCTGTCAAGACATTTACACTGACCTAGTAATATCTTCCAATATCAACGTTACGCCTACCTGAAATTAACCCTTCAACTTAGGCTTCCCTACACAAACTGTTACTGATTTAGGCTACTGAGTATTATTAAGAAGCCATGCCTAGGTTATATCCTATGCGGAAGTTCGGCTAGGTCCTAAGCTTTTATTGAGAACTGACCCTTAAAATGGTAAGCTAGTGATACTAGTGTTAGAGTTAGGCCCTAATTTTTCATGAATGAATCCTTGCTAGTTTCCTTCTTCTTGCCAACGCTTAAATTGAGAGTCCAGGGTCTGCGTGCTACTGGCTCCGGTGGTCTCTGATCTGAGTTTGTGAAATGGTGTATGCAGAACAGCTGAGAGGGAGACACATTACAGTGGCTGCAAGTTTGTTTTTGTTTGCACGTATGGCATGTATATGAATTCCATTAATATTTAGAAAAAGTTATTTTAACTATATGAACTATTATTTTTCCTTGAGTAATATTTACATTAATTTAATATAAAATTTGTAGATATTGAAATATTTTTTATGTGATTTTGAGGTGATTTTGCCTCCACGTAGCATTTACTGTTAGAAAGAGGTCACAAATGTCCAACATGGCAGCCTCCGGTTGGTACGACAACACAGAAGCTGAGGTAATACTTCCTAACATTTTGCTAGTCCCTTTTTCATTGCGCCTAATTTTTGCTCTTCTGACAGGGAGGCTAACCCTTCACACCCAAGTGCCAGTCATTATTCGTATTTTGGAACTGTTCAATTTGCCGTTACATATTCCTAACGATAGGTTAGTTAGTACTGCACTAGTACTAGTATTTAGTAATAACATAACTTGTAACTTAGGCCTACATACACGTAGTGGAACTGGAAAGTGGAAGTAAGAGCACTATTAAATAAAGTGCCATTTACTCGGTAAATCCTTCGAGTTCAGTGACTGAAAGTGAGAGGCATGGTTTTAGGGACCAAGCTTAGACCACAGTTATGTCAAGCCAGGACTAGTCTTGGAGTGGTGAAGGATTTGGCAAATTTTACATTGCTTTAGTCATGAGAACAAGCTAGATTCCAATAAGCCTAGTCTACCTGTAAACTGCATAATGCATTCTTTTGGGTAAACATTTGGGCCCTGCTTCAGAGAATAATTCATGCGGTCAAATATTACAGTGATAAACATCCCTAGTACACTATGTTTGTCACACCAAAGTTTCCAACCATTTCAAACAATACTTATAAAATGGACCATAGGCCTAGACAGGCTATAGGCATATGGCTTTAACTGTTTGATCTGGCTAGTCACAAGTGACTTAAGCTAATTGTAGTCACAGCACAATTACTTAATTTTTTCAGTTAGATGATAATGTTTAATTAACAACCTGGGCATAATATGTGTTCTTCCTAAATGGCTGTAGCTTGTATGTTTAGTTTTCTTAGTTTCATTTTTATCAGTTCTCATCACTTCATATGCATTAGGCCAAACTTTCTTTTTTTCTTAGACTTCAGCAGTCATAGATCTCACAGATGATGTCCACAATGGCGGATCAACTGGTGTTGATGACACCTTAAGGACAACAGCTGGTCTTGGTGATGAAGATGAACATGTAGAGGGAAATAGAAATGGGGATGAGGAAGAAGGATTCCAAGAGAGCTTGATGGATGCAGTCAAGAGTCAGGTTGCTGATCAGGTAATTCACAGATTCAGCTTAAAGTCCTGTTCAAGTTGTTCATGACTGAAGTCCATCGGTTATTTCTTTTTCAATTTAGAGGAAAACAATGTTCAGCAAAGATATTGAAATTACAGTTATTAAGTAGACTTCCGTATCGTTGAGAGTGGATTCTCAAATTCCAAGTACATAAACAGGGATGTGCCCACGCAGGGCGGCACTGGGTGGCCCTGCCCAGCACTAAAAACTACCACCCAGCACTGTCTTAAAAATCGTGAATCCCGCCCAGCACTATTTTCATCTAAAATCCTGACATTCCTAACAAAATATTCAACAAAATCATACAGGCTAATAATGCATCAGTTACACATGCGGGAAACATTACTTACGGCTCTCAATCGGTCCCTTGTAGAATCTCTTTGAATCAAACTAATAACTTTTACCAGGTACGTAACATATTTCACTAAAAAAAATTTAAAAATGTAAATTGTTAGCAAACCTAGTACTTGTGTATGTGCTTAAAAGCTACACAAGTGCCAGCATTTGGCATCTGAGCACCTTCAAAAATCCCAGAGGAGGGGGACACCCCCTCCCCCTTAGACCCCTCCCCCAGGACGGCGATCAGTACACCCGGCACTCAGGAAATCCTGGGCACATCCCTCATTGACTCTACTACTTATAATCAATCTTATTCAATGATTTTCTTTTTGTTTTATGATTTATTCTGTGCATTACAGGTCTGGCAGACAGGAAAAGAACAAGCAAAGAAGGCTTTTGACCTTTATGCTAACATAGATATTTTGAGGCCTTACTTCGATGTGGAACCCAAGACAGTTGTGTCTAGGTAAATTTATTAAAATATCCATAAAACTCTGTAAAATACTACATGATAAAAATCTTAGACACGTAGGGGGCAAAAAATACATCACATTTCATTTTGTTGTATGTATTACTGTTAATAAATTCTAACAATTACAACAAAACTAAATATGTTCAATGTATTGGTAGTCAAGCTGACGACTTAATTTGTGTGTTGTTAAATGAATCATTACATGTATGTTATTAAATACATACATTCGGTCAGCTTGCGGCTTTGATAAGCCAATGAGGCTTCTTCGCAAGTTCCTGCTAGCAGGAGGATCTAAAATACATACATACAAACATACATTCATACATACATGCATTATCAAATAAATGTGTCTTAATGGACAGGTTAAGAAACTTTGAGAGACCATATCATACATGTGCTCAGGAAGTTGCAAAAGTTCACCACAGATGTTAACTCGGAATAGCGCTCAATTTCTAGCTGACCCAAATCCTTGATGTGAGCCTAATACAGTCTGACACCCTTTTGTGCCGATGTGAATCTACAGGTTAGGACAGTGAATTGTTAACATGAAAGTTTGGGTTAAAGCAACCACAGACTAACTTTGAATGGCATTACTGTAATGAAATGGAACCAATGTAAAGTTGAATGTGTTTTAATGCTGAAAAAATGACACCAAAGAACATCAGAATGATTTGAGAATGAAAAATTTAACTTTGCTTAATTTTGCTTTGACTACAGGTTACTGTTCTCATTTATTCCAAGAAGACCCTCTGGGACTCCACAGGTGAGGTACTAATAGGCTAACCATGATAGAATAATAAATGTAGAGGGAGGCAAGAAGTTGATTATGGGGGTGGGGGGGGGGTGGGGTTGATATACTTTCTTTGCTTTGCATTTTTAGATTTTATTTGACATTATTCCATATAATATGAATTTTAGTCTTGTTCATGAGTTACTTTAATTCCTTAGATTAAATCAATAAAATGTATCCTTGGCTGAGAGCAATGAGATGATACAAACAACTTTTCTCACATCTAGTGATAATAAATGCAGATTTCCTAATCTTTCAGAAAGTTCCAGCTGAACTTTATGGTCCAGTGATGATTGTGTTCACACTGGTCGCCATATTATTGATGGGAATGAAAGATGGTGGACACATTGTGGTAAGTTTTCAGGCTTGCATTCCGTCAATTTAAAGCACCCTGGCATCTCCTTTCCTACTACTTGAAACATTGATTTGCAGTTCTCTATTCCATCCAGTTTCTATGAACATCTTAACCCCTGAAACTTTCAGGTATAACCTTGTTACTCACGTCGCATAAATCAATTTGAAAATGTACAAGGTTTTTGACATTTCCTTCATTAGTCGTACAACATGACTGGTTAGCCAATGAAGTATATTGTATCAAGTAGTATCTATAACTGCAGGAGCCTAACGTCTCTCATCATAGAAATACAGAATTACTGTACATGTATATTCATCTCTGTGCCTTCTTCTAATGATTTCCATTTCATATAACCGTTTACATATATCACAGTACACATGGATTTTCTTCATTTTACATGAAGTATTGATAGGTAGTTTGTTACATTAGTCGCGCAACACTTATACATCCAAAAAAAGTCCATCACTTTGCAAAACAATTTAATTATACTGGCATGGTAGTGACCTCTAGAAGTACACAAATTAGCTCCTTCGGCAAGATAAGATACAACTTAATTGTCCATAAGATTCCAAAACTTTGAAGATTACTTCTTTTCTTGCAGTTAGGAAACAGATAAACTAATATTGAATAAGAAATTTATTGAAATACGAAATACACACAGGCAAGCCATACCAGGTACTATTGTTTTTGGTACAAGAATTAAACAAATGTTTTGCCTGAGTAAGTCAATTTCTGGTTAAACATGGAAAAATAAAGCAAGCATCTTGGCGCCACCAGCTTCTAGCTGGTGTAAGAGAGTTAAATGCATACTGCGCATATACAGGAAATGAACTTGGAAGTCATCTGCTCTCAAGCAATTGGAATATACACTGAAGCTGGTCCCTGTTTTGAATTTTCAAAATAGTAATTGCCATTCAAATCACTTCTCAAGCTCTCAATCCTGTCCCCATTACGTTTGCATAACCATACACCAGGATGCGGTAAATTTCATATATGCATTTTAAACTAATTTCCCTTGGTTTCTTTAGCGAGAGGGTACCCTGATGGGTTCGGCCATGGGGATCAGTTTTGGCTATTGGCTCGCAGCCTCTGGAATCTTCTTTATGGTTGCTTACATAACAAATACTTACATAACGGTGGTTCAAGTCCTCTCCTTAACGGTGAGTAACGGTACAGCGATATTTCACACTTGATTGTGTAACCACGATACCTGGACAAGCTTTTAACAGTGTCATGAAATATTGGTTCATATAGTTTTATCTTTCATTTAAATTTTTATGAGCATGAAAAAAAAAAGGTGTTTCAAGTATTCAAACTCACTGGCTGGACACCAATTGCAATCTGTTTACCTGACATTAATATTGAAAAATATGATAATTATTGTTTGTACTTTTGTTTATTATTATCATTGCTTACCTTTCCCTATTTCTAACAGGGTTACAGCATGTTCTCCTTTTGTGTGGTCTTATTCTACGGTACTGTCATGCACAGCATACACTCACACGCATTCTTCTACTCAGTGTGGAGCATTCTGGGAAGTCTTTCTGCCCTAAGAATGGTGAGCAGGATTTTTTAATCCTTTACTTGAAAAACGACTTTAAAATTTGAAGAAAAAAATTGTGAATATCATGATTTTGCAAATATGGTTTTAAAGTCCTCTTCTTTTGGCTTGAAGATGATTGCTTAGCAATATTGTTGGAAAGTTTGTGTTTTTGGCAAATAACTGGAGTAATGACCAACATTTAAAACACAATTACATTTGAGAGCTATTAGCATGCAAAAGATTTGTATCTTTGTGCCAACAAAACTTTTCGACTCTTTTCCTTGTCAGGTGTTTGTCTATATATCTCGGACAACAGGGAAATCACAGAGGCTGCTTATGGTTGGGACGATCGTTACAGTACACATGCTCTTTTTACTTTATCTCCATTTTGCTTACCACCGAATAGTGGAAGGTAAGAACTTTCCCTCTCTCTCTCTCCACCCCACTGGATCCATCCCTACCCTACACAACCCTCACCCATTCTATATGCTTGGAATTAGTTTGTCCTTTAGAGCATGGTGGTTGCAAGCATGCTTAGATCCCTGCATAAAATTACCCATGTTTATCCAACTATATACAGAGGGATTTCTTTGGGAGGTGTTGTGCTAAAAATGTTGGAAAACTTACAGAGCCACAGCTATTGATCTAATAAATCAAGGAAAGTGACATTGCTAAGATCCCTGCATAAAATTACCCATATTTGCCAAAACTTTTTATAGAGGGATTTCTTTGGGACAATATTATGCTCAAAAATGTTGGAAAACTTACAGAGGCACAGCTATTGATCAAATAAATCAAGGAAAGTGACATTGGTAAGATACCTGTATAAAATTACCCATATTTGCCAAATATTTTATAGAGGGATTTCTTTGGGACAATATTGTGCTAAAAATGTTGGAAAACTTACAGAACCACAGCTATTGATCAAATAAATCAAGGAAAGTGACATTGCTATAAAGATACCTGTATAAAATAACCCATATTTGCCAAATTTTTTATAGAGGGATTTCTTTGGGCCAGTATTGTGCTCAAAATTTTGGGAAACCTACAGAGCCACATCTATTGATCAAATAAATCAAGGAAAGTGACAAGATCCCTGCATAAAATTACCCATATTTGCCAAATTTTTTAAAGAGGGATTTCTTTGGGACAATATTGTGCTCAAAATGTTGGGAAAACTTACAGAACCACAGCTATTGAGCAAATAAATCAAGGAAAGTGACAAGAAAACAATGCTTGCAAATTTCAAGAATGTAACTCTTTGTATAAGCCAGTGTGTGTTTATTACAATGAACAAAATCAGACAGTGTGTTAGTCTACCAGCCTTTACTCAGATGATCATTTCAAAGTTTGTTTAAAGCGAGCATCAATTTCTTTTCCTTTTTTTTCGTCATCCTTCTCTATATACTAACCCATTTCACTGCAACTGTTTCTCTGTTTGTTTTGGTGCATGGATTAAATCGCATCTTGTTTATTTCTTTTACTAACCCTCAGAGCCTTTAGTTTCACATGTCGAGCAGCTGGAATCGGTCCAAAAAGTGGTCATGCCGCCTCCCGACCATGGCGACGACGATGTCCCAAACAATCTCGATGTGGAGAAATTTGTAAAGGAAGGAGACGACATAGAAATGCAGGAGGCTAATGGGGTGGTGGAGGAAGAGGCAGAGCAGAATGAATAGTCATAGGGTGGGTGTGGCCTGCTTGTATATTTGTGTGTGGAGGCTAATGGGGTGGTGGAGGAAGAGCAGAATGAATAGTCATAGAGTGGGTGTGGCCGGATATATTTCAAATAAAGCTGGAAAATATAGAAATGCAGGAGGCTAATGGGGTGGTGGAGGAAGAGGCAGAGCAGAATGAATAGTCATAGGGTGGGTGTGGCCTGCTATATTTCAAATAATGCTTGAAAAAAATTAGGACCTTTTTGATTGGCTATTAGTAGTGTGTTGAGTGGCGACTATCAAACAGGAATAAAGATTCGATGAGAGGAATAAAATAACTGGCTCATAGAGTTTATACAATCGAAGAATCAAAAGAACTTTACTGGTCCATAATCTTGTAGTATTGTAAAGTTGGAGGTTTTGTTTTGTTAATTTTATGGAAAGGACGATCTTATTTTACATATGTAGTACATTTACATGGAGATAATTGGTTGGCTCTATTCTATGTAAACTATGTCCCCCAAAATTTACTACCAAAAGCTAGGCCGTTGGTTTAGACCAGCCTTCATCATTAGCAACATGGTTTTGGGAATATTAACTCTCCTTTGGGAATAATTAATTTTCGTTGGATTCTTTCAATGCTTACCTCAAACTCATTTGAAGACTTTCTTAATTTTATGAAATTGTGATAATTGCTAGAGCAGTGTGAACCAGTGATTAATACAAGACATACAGTCACTCAACAATGAAGAAATGTTCAAAATTTCAGAATTCCACCACCTGGAAATATGACTTTGGGAATTTCTGAATTATGGCCTCGGATAATAAAAACAACCCTGTCCTCTCCCCCCCCCCCCAAAAAAATCAGTCGGTCATTACTTCCATTAATTTGGTAGTATTCTATAACCTCTCTAATTAACAATGTTCCACATTATTAGACCATAGTCCCTTTACTATCTTTTAGCTATGATTCTAGCTATCAACAAACTTGTATTCTTGGTATGTGTGGATGATTAAATTCCTTATGCATGCTAAAAAAAAATTTTAACTTTTAAGTACTTTTGTGTACAAATCACTAATTGGTACTTCTTCCTTATGTTTTGGTTAACACTTAGGTTGAAATTTATTTTTTCCATTCACCTCTGTCTGCGCTCATACAAGGCAGTTGTCGCTTGCAGTCGGTCCGACAAGTGGTACCATTTACAGCTAACCAAAATCAAACTGGCATCTTTGAGCTAGAAATCAAGTTACACTTGATGAGGAGTGAACATCTTGTTACGTTATATTTATTAAGAAATTATTACTAAAAAGAAATTGAAACTCAAATGAATGGAAAAGCAAGTTAAATGTCTTCTCAATATTTCAATATTGGAAGGGTCTTGAGAAGAGCAACAAATCATGATAATTTGTGAAAAAGTCCAACTTGTCCGATGTAGTGATTGAATTGCTGAAAGCAGCTGAAAATACTATTACAGATCAGTCATGGATAGTTCTGGTGGCTAGAAAGAGACCAGGAAGAGATATTAATTACTGAATCAACAAAGGCAGCTGTGTGTGCAATAAGGGGGGGGGGGGGGTGAAAGGCAAATCCATTTGGTTGTACTTTTCTAATAAAATTGTGTTAGTTACAGAATGTCCTAATGCTTCACTTAAATGGTACAAGAAGATACATCTCCTTGTCCGGGGTAGTTCTTCAGCCAGATGCATTAAATTTCATCTGTTGTACATAAAATGCAACAAACTGTTTGAATCTCGAGTTGGTCACTATGGGAGATGGATTTAGAGTAACGTGGTTATTTTGGCTACTGCCGATCGTCGTCAATATTTGTAATTATTTTTGTTGTCATTTAATTCTTTCTCTTTTCATATTGTTTACAGTGGTGCAATCATACACAGGCTGAGATAAATGGACCACAACTCAACAGTTAGGACAGTTCATCAACAGACGAGAGCTACCAGATAGACCGAACCTGTTTCTCCGATTACACTGCCAAACTGACCATTGTTGAAAGAACTGATAAGATTCCATCTAAAAACTGATTCAATGTCACAAAATGGAGAGTTGGTCACATGCCATATTTTTCTCTCATATTTGTTGCACATGCGAGGTGTGTTGTTGCAAGGTTTTGTATCTTTGCTTTAATCTGAAGCTGTTTTCTAAGCATGGATGCTTTAATATTATTAGGTACCAAATGAAATACATGGGATTTACAGTTTTTCAACTCATAGTTCTGTTCTAGCATATGTCAAAGTGTTAGATACAAAACAGATGATCTAAAATTTAACTTAGAGAACAGAGGGGTACTGTGTGTGGAACGACCTACCTTAAGTATTTGCTTTTGAATTTAAGAAGCAAGAAAAAGGTGGTGGAGAGGGGGTGGGGGGAGATGATATAGAGGTAGGCCTCTCATCCAAGCTTTGTACTTAATGCAGCATCCCCCATTCCACAATTGAAATGAGTTCATAGTGAATTTATACTTAACAGGCAGATGTACTGTATCTTAAATTGACTTATTTGTAGTTGACGTGTAATGTCTCCCAGTCACACTTGTACTCAAGCACGAACAAGTTGTTGGTTTGGTGCATCGTGAATCTAAAGGTGATGTTCAAACCTTGAGAAAGGCTATCAAAAAAGTGAGAAGATAGAAACTGAATATAAGAAGAAAGTGGACAAAGTAGGGACCCTACTGGAGAAATTAATGTCTGAGATCCAAAGCTTGAATATTATTGAGAACAGTTGTATTTTTAATTGTTTTCTTTGGTGGCATATTTGTACCCCTTTTTTCCTCATCTCCAACAACAAAGAACAAAAGCAAAATTTACCATGATCGATGACTCTCATAATCACACAGGTGATTAGCAACACAAGTTACAAAACCTGACCATAAAATAGGACAAAAGTAGTTATTTTGTTGGAAAAAAAAATAGGAAAAATAGGTGTAGAGACCAGAAAGTAGGGAATGAGAACTTGCTGTAAAGCCTGCAGCTGATATTGGCAACTTATAAGCTGGCTGCAGCAACTCAAGTGACATTGATTATGTAAATTAAAGAAACGGAAATGCAACCAGTTGCATTAAATAACGATCTAGATAATTAATGTTATTGAAATACAATTATATTTAAAAAAAAATACACAGACAGATACTGTCAAAGTTTCTTATTATATTGATAAAAACCTTAATATTTCTCTCTTTTTAGACTTTCTCTTGTTATCAATTTGACATCATTTTTTGGGGTTTCAAGGTGACTTTTTCTATTACAAAATAAGTACCGGCAAGTACAATATGAATTGATGAATTAGTTTCATTGTGAAAATTTAAAAGCTCAGTTTTAGGAAATGTTTTGTAATGATTTGATGACTCTAGTCACACTTACTTGTAAAAGTTGGGCAATTGTCAAACCACTTCACCACAGATTGGTTGAATATTTGATGAAAGTTCACGATTGATGGATTATTAATTCACTTAAGTTAAAGCAACGATCAGGATTTGGTTTCAATTGGAGAATCAAGAACGGAAAATGGCGGTATATTCTGATGATGGAAAATATGTAAAATAAGAATAATATAAAAACAAAGAAAGAAAGCCACCCTGAGGTATCACAAAAATTATCATCAATGTTTTATGAATTTTGACCTCACGTTCTTCGAGTTACTTATTCTTCTAAGCTTTGCAATTTTGTTTTTTTCAATTTTTAAGTCGTTAAAATTTAAAGTAAGGGGCTCAAGTAAAGATAACGGATATCCAGACGTTCCTTTTGATGCATAGAGATGCTATTTTGTTTTCTATATTTTTGGCTTATATGTAAATGGTTTCTTTCTTTGAAACATGGCTAAATATAAAACATTTATTTATTTGAACCATTTTCTGTAAATGTAATCTTTGGGTTTCTTTCTATCTATAAAAACCATTATTAAAGTTGAAGTTAATTAAAAAACAATTGAAAATATGAAATCCTTTTAATGAGCTATCAAATTAAAAAGTTTGAAATGGCTGCATTGATTCTCAAGTAAGACTAGCGGTCACAATCATGGAATCCTTAGCTTGCCTCAAATCTAATCATTTCTGTTTTATGTGGCTGTTGTAGTTGTTTCATCTGGAGTGGAAGTTGGAGCCATGCCAAACTCAACCTGTAGATAAAAAAAATTTAAAAAATGTCCGAGGAAGGATATTAAGGGATCTCACAGAATATTAATCTAGTTTGTTTATCCTGCATAACAATTTTGAGGATGATAAAGTTTGTTTATAATAACTTACCAAGAAAGTGAATGGCACTGTGTACACAAAAATGATGCGCACATATTTGCTTAAATTGCGTAGGAATTTTGCAAATTTTTGGGATCAGCAATGTGCCATACAAGACAACTTATTGCATGGATTTTGTAAAGCACTACATTTGGTTTCCTATTACATTTGGTTTCTTGATGCAATGTCTCATGTTTGAAACCCTGAACTTCTAACAAGACATTTCTTCATGATTTTATAACTTGTTCACAAGATGGGGAATTACCTCCATAAGTATTTAACATCCATAATATGAAAGCAGAGGCCTAATTAGAAGAATTGGTTGAGGTGTCAAATGTCTTTCTGTAGCAAGAATGATGTACAGTGAAACCTGGCCACATCATCCATTAACCTCTTTATCCATAACCTGTTTCATCTGGGTCCAACAATCAACCATTCATAATTGATATTATATTACTTTGCATGTATGGTTCACTACATTTCAGCTCCTGGGATTTATTAATAAATTCAATTCCTTATCCGGTGTTTATCATAGTCCAGACAACATCTCATCCTCAGGAATTTGGATATTCCAGTATAAACTAAGCTTACATCTCATGGATGTCAGTGTAGAACTGAGGAAAGAGACAATCTCTCTGGTTAGTCTTGGACAAAGTTGATGTTATTGCATTATCAAAACACTGGGCCAATCAAAGTACCCCCCCCCCCCAAAAATACCTTCGAAAGCAGAAGAAAAGATAAGTTGACAATTTCACTATACCATTGTTGATACTCTGTACAATAAGTGAACCTTATGACTATGTAAAGTATTAAGCTTGAAACCCATTTTTTCGAGGTACCCTTGATACATACCTCATGGTTTACGTAGGTGGGCTTGTCGACACCCATGCCAGCTGCACCATCCACCAAGGATCTATGAGAGGAAATTGAAAATAAGGACAATGTATTCATTCATAAATATTTGTGGAATCTAGCCCCAAATTGAGCAATTGTCTTTCAATTAGATTCACTACCTAAGATGTGATCCGTACGTTGTCCGATGTGATCGGTATGTTGTCCGATTCACTACTTAATACGTAAGACGCAATCCATACGTTGTCCGGTTCACTACTTAATACGTAAGATGTGATCCGTACGTTGTCCGGTTCACTACTTAATACGTAAGATAGATGCAAGATGAGCTGAACAAAACAGCAACAACCAACTTGTAGTTCAATGATACATAGATGGGAATGGATTCAAAGGTTAGCAAAAATGAGCAGGAAGGGGGTGGGGCATAGGGGGGAGGGGTGGGGTGTTGGTATCAAATGGGAAACATAATTTCTACTCACTTGCTATTGTTATTGTTAATTGTCCTGTACTTAAGATAAATGTAAGCCAAAAATGCCAGGATTGCGATCAGTCCTAAGACTCCAAATATCGTTCCAAGTGCAATACCGAGTGCTTTATCTGTGAAAACAAAGAAAAAAACAGCGATTATTAAAACATGACCATTTACCTACAAGTATTTTCATAACACAATCTAAAGAACTGGCTCAATGGACAACTGTATTTGTCAAATATGCTACCCAAAAGGTGAAAAAAGTATTTTACTAGAGGAGATTACAAACAATCAAAGTGTTTGAGGCGGTATGCCAGTGG
>JAIPMN010051563.1:0-11109 GCA_020650975.1 Apostichopus californicus
CAGGCAAAACATGGCTGTAATTGAAAAATCCTTTATTAATGCTTAAAGGTCAATGTTGTGTCTTTCAACAGCACTGATGCAAAGCAATGTCACTGTAATTTTATGATAGTCTTTCCTCTGTCGTAATTGTATGCAAAACAGGCCAATTATCACTTAATAATAATAATGGACATTAAGAATGCGCGGGTATCCGTCAAAAAAACGCTCATGGCGCAGTGACACAAACAGTGCGACAGCAAAACAAACAACAGTAAACATAGTACAAGACAAAAATGCAAGCAAAAATGGGCAACAATGAACAATTAATTAAACAGTTTTCATCAGATGAGTCTTGAGAGAGCGATTAAAAGAAGCAAGAGATGGACTGTGTTTTACATGTTCTGGAAGTCTGTTCCACAGACAAGGGGCAACAGCAGCAAAAGCTCTTTTGCCCCATGATCGATTTGAGCAATTTTCACACAGAAGTAATTTATTGTGTGATGTCATGAAACTGCGATTTGCGTGATATATATAGTTGCAGAAGTTCTGACAAGTAGAATGAGGAAGTTCTAACAAAATAGCGATATGAAAATCAATATTTTAAAAATAATTCGGTCTTTAATTGGGAGCCAGTGTAATTCTCTCAGAATATGTGTGACATATTCCCTTGGCTTGGAACGGGTGACAATTCGTGCAGCAATGTTCTGTAGTCGTGCAAGACTGTTGATTTGTATTTCTGGTAAACCGTATAAAGGAGAGAATTTCCCATGTCAAGGCGTGATGTGACGTATGCATGCACTAGTTGTTCTGTAGCATTCTGTGTATGAAGGTATTTCCTAATAAGACCAAGGTTGCAAAGATGAAATGCAGCATTTCGAGATATTAAGGTAATGTGATAATTTAATGACATGTTGGCATCAAATATTGTACCCAGATTCAGTACTTTTTTTTATGTAGTTATGTTTGTGGTACCAATGCGAAAGAGAGAGTACCTGGCAGACCAATCATGGAAATTATTTATACCAAATTAAAAATTGTGTAAAAGTAAGTTGGCCTGACGTTTCAATCCTAGCAGGATCTTCTTCAGAGGCTAAATGAGAGAGGCTGTGGATGCAATGCCTTCGCACCATTCAACCTCATGGGCTCAACATTCAGGAAGGACATGACTAACTTTTCTTCTGTCCCCCCTCCTTCTCCCCCTTGTTCCCTCATCACTCCTTTTCTCACAGCTTCCTCCCCCCCCCCCCATCACTCCTTTTCTCATAGCTCTCTTCCACCTTTTTTTTGTTTTTTTTTCCTCCACACCTTTCTGTCTTTGTCCTTCTCCAGTTTATTCCCTACCCCCTTCCCTTAATCCTCTCTTTGTCCCTCCACTGTGTATCTCCTACCTCTCCTCTTCCCCTGTTGCTTTCTTCTCTCCATCCCTTGTCTACTAATCCCCTTACATCTATCTCTTTGTGTTCACCATGCTCATTAACCTGTCTGTATTCTGTGCATGTATTTGTCCCTTCTGTTACTGTTACTTGTCATTTTGCCTCTGAAGAAGATCCTGCTAGGATCGAAACGTCAGGCCAACTTACTTTACACAGGCTTTCTAGTGGATAAGCAGTTTGCTAACAGTTTTATTTTATTTTGATTTTCAAATTATACATTGCAATAACTTTAACTTCCATTTCTTGTAATATATGTCTCCAAAATAAGGGCAGGCAAGACAAACTAAGGAAGTATTGTCATTTTGTATTGTTTTTTGTCCCTAAATGTTTCAGATTTTGTTGCTTTATTATAAAATTTAAGGGGAATTCTCTATATTGCTGTTCGACTAATTAAGCATGAAGTATTTGGCCAGTGTTTATTAAAACGTATACAAATTGAACTCACTTTCAACTGTTATTCTCTTTTCTCCAATGAAATGTCAAAATTCATCATACCTCGGTGACTTTTGTCCAGTCTTTACTAATCATCGTCTTGCTATTATCAATTTCCGATACAATTGACCAGATTTGTTTCATTTTCATGACTGATAATCTCACATTTATTTTATCTTAAAGGTGGAGTATACTCCATGTGTAATCATACAAGATTGCTGGGTACTCCTCACAGAATTCATGCAGGGTTTCCTTGGAAATGTCTTTGTACTGAAAGTTCCCAGCACTTTTACCAATAAACCGGACAATTACCAACCATTGGATACAATACATCAGTATCTTGACCAATTCAATCAATTCAGGAAGCAAGTAACCCCAAGGTGATGGTAGCGGTACCTTCCTCAAGAAAACATGTCACAATCCACACATCTAATAGTGGGTTAAAGAGGAGGACAGCCATGTGGCAAATGTCATGAAAGTGGAAATCACGAACAAGCAGACTTCTAATAACCCGAGTCTGTACTCGTACTGAAGCATCTTTTTTTCTGTATTGGCATTCTTAGGTTTGTACTCATATTTGCACTGAGCAAAAAAGGAATATATTATGTACTTTTTACTCATGGGTTTAAACTTGGTACCTTGTACTCATAACATTTGCCCTCACACTAAAAGTGTGGGAACAAGTCACAACAGAAAGTAGACAGTGGCACTTTCATGGATCTATACGCAAACTGCTGGAGATGGAGAATATTCAGAGAAGAGATACACAGGACTCTGCAGGAAGATCACTTCTGAAAGCTTGGTAACTGACAGATTACCAGAGTGTGATGCCACTTATTCAAGGTGCTTTTTGCATGTGTAATCAATTTTTAAGTATGCAGCTGTTGATTAGCTGTAGAGCAGGGGTGGGCAACCTTTTTGAATGAATGGGCCAGATATAAGGAGTGAAAAATTGACTGGGCCGCACCTTACCAACGACCTGCTGTTGATTTCAAACCTTTGATTCCGAGGACTTTCAAGCAATAGGTGTGTGTTCTTAATCTTTATTCACAAAAACATAATGTCAATACAGTACAGTTGATAATTAATGGGGATAATAGGCCTACCTGACAGCATCATTAGTGCCGATAAATTCTAAGTAGCTAGCTCATTTTTTGTGATGATGTAAAATAGATTTATTTTTTTATTTTTCTTGAGACATCTCACGGGCCACAAAAAAAATCACTGGCGGGCCGCATGTGGCCCGCGGGCCGTAGGTTGCCCACCCCTGCTGTAGAGGAACCCTGACTGGGTATAATAACACATCATGAATGGCTGTCAGTTTCAAAGATTCTATCTTGATTTAAAACCAGTGACTGCAGTAGAAGGTTGATCAAAATTCAAAAGTTACTTGCACCATAGAGGGACGTACAGACTCTGGACAATTTCATTTTCTCATTTCATTTAAAGAACATTGGAAGTTGGTAATACATCTTGTGAGAAAAAGTCCGTTTGGATCAATTTTCTTGTCCACGGTGTCAAAGTACTATCAATATTAACACTATGTGTTCCTTTGTAGTATGTTCTTACAATTTCATTCAATATCTGCTAGAACTAGGTTACCAATTGAAAACTCTTGATTTAATTATATCAGTAGAAGAATCATAGACAAGAGTTCCCTAGACATGTTTAGTGTGGTCTGATAGGTTAAATGCTCATGTCCTGCATTCAAAATCATCCTTAAGACTTCCTTTGCAAGAACTAATTTTGTTATTCCAAGCCAGCATGTGTTTACTTCCACTAGTTCTGGTCTAGTGACTACACCAAGATTCAGCTATATGCATGGGCGGGTGCTCAAGGCCTTGCAGGTCTGCAAACCCAATTAGAGCCAGATTGTTTTTCCCTTTTCTTTTCTTGTTTTGGCTGACAGAGTTTGGCCTGCAGGCTGCCTATTGAGAACCTGTTTCATAGGGGATATAACCTTTGGTTTCTTATGTCTCTCATTAGAGGTAAGTTTAGAATTTGCAAGACAGAAGAATATTCAACTTCATGTTATCAAATATGTGTCTTACCCAAACTTACTCTGCTTTCGCTTTGAAGTTATTTAGATGACTCAATTTACACCGGTTGAGCCGATACATGGAATAATTCATCACATTTTCTTCGCTTATATTGGACAAGAAAATAAAATCTGAAGACTATTTCTAATTTGTTCTTGGTATCAATTTATTTATTTCTGGTAAACATTTAGCTGATTTATCTGTACAACCATTACAGCAAAATCTACTGCTTTCCACCATGATTGCAAATACAGTTTTACTTTTAAAGAAATATCTGCACAAAAGTGAAAACCTTTATCCTAGGTATGTAAAGCCAAAGTACATCAATGGATCATAAGTAATGGAAGAAATTTATTATTTCAATCCGCCAGTCATCTGCTTTCAAGAGATTGTGTTCTTAACATCTTCCCCTCCAACATCACCCACATGATTCTTACCACCCCCCCCCCCTTCCCCACCAACATTAACTCAGGCAAAACAAAAATGTTTATCCTTCTAACATTACACCATCATTAAGGGGAATGTTGAAGTTCTTAAAGTAGAGACCCCAACTTTTCTTCATTTCCTGCAAAACAGTTCTCAAGGAGAGAGTGTCGTTCTTGATTTCATTTTTTAAGTTGCTAGATCATGTGGAGATGGGTCTTCCTCATATTTTCTTCAGTTACTCATTGTCTATAACCACATAAAGATGAGCACCTTCAGATCAAAGCTGTGCGAATAATGTTGGTCTCAGTTACACTTTAGAGTTAACTCAAAGCTACACGTCCATCTTCAGTTCCAATCACCTTCAATTCTCATGGATGCGACTTCCATTAATATGCCCAGGCCTGAAAAATAAAAGAACAACTCGAAATTTTAGAACAATATTACTCTTCCAATGACGAAACGTGAAATGTTGTAGAACTACGAGGGGAAAATAGAACTTGTAGAGCAAAAGAGAAATGTCAGAAAAAACATGGAAAAACTAAAAGGGGATCAAACAAAGCAGGTCTCGATGCTAGAACTAAAAACTTGTGTAAATTTGGTGAGTATCCAGCATTATAGTAACTCAGGGTAGAACACAAAAACGTTTTTTCTTTAGGTATATTTGGCCGTCATATAAGTTATGTTTCATGGAACTGTGGAGGAGGGGGGGGGGGTGTTAATAACAGGCATCTGATTCAAACTGACTCTGAGGATACAGTAATCCAACAAAGGGACACCCGACTGGAAAAGCATGATAAGAGGGAAGACATTTTTGGCTAGAATGGGATCTGAACCAAGGATCTCACCTGTTCTACCAACTGACCTATCCATGATTCTTACTAACACAACCTCTATGTGATACAGTCAGAAGCCACTTTACATTGCAAGCCATGTAATCAAGTATCACAAAACCAGATTCATTCAATACAACCTAGAAAGCTTTCACAAACTTGGTTTTAAATGAAGTAATCACCTTTTGATTTCCCCCTGTGTTACTGCCAGCTGCCTCAACTTGCAGCTACCGCCGGAGCAATGAGTTCGATGGTGGAAAACTCTCGAGCAAACCAAACCCCTACTCCAAATAGCACCAGGTTTTTCAGAGTATTCCTGTTGGCAGAGAAAAATAAAAATATATCTTGTTATTTACCATTTTGGAGTAGCCCTCATAATTTAATGAATATTAAATTGAATCTGATGTGGACTATTAAGAAATATAGTCAGGATGCTTCTGGTTGTGTGCCTGTATAGCACTCCTGTTACACATCAATCTGAGTTTAGTTTTTCTTCAAAATTTTGGATAAGTCTGTTATTTCCCCAGTTGGATTGTTCCATTTATTTGTTAGGGGTATTTTACAGCAGCAGAGTAGTTACGTCCTTTGACAAAACACCTGACTGGCATTATTGAGTAAAATTCTTTCACTAACATTATTTTTTATTAATTAATTAAATTACATAAGGGATGTAGAGTGTCCTTATCAAATGATTTTGGGAAACATGAAACAACTCTGTTGCAATACAATACCCCTAATATATAAATGGAACAATCAAACCAGGGAAACTAGAGACTTCAGTTTTCATCTTTCTTAGACCTCAAATGTTGATCTGAGCTACCTAACAGATGTACTGTATAATTGCCTGATCAGTTATCTCCAACTTTGATGTAATGTAAATTGCCAAATCAGCACAGAAAATGTTTGCAGTTTGCTTTTTCCTATCAAGCTTAAAGATGTGTACTGTAGTACATGCAAACTGTTGTAAGTGCTGGTACTACTTTCATATGACTGCACTTTCAACTGAGTGCACAGTACACAAGATCATTTCTATGTGCAGTGCTATTAAAATAAGTAACAGAGCATTATGGATTTGCTAGTACCCCCATCAAAGGGTGAAATTCACAAAAGCTATCCTAGGCACATTTCATAATAAAAGAAACACCTGTTTCACTACTTCATAAAACAAACTGAAATTGTTATATATTTTAAGGATAATCAAGTTGCCCTAATGGTAATATATATAGGCTCTTGGTCAGGAAGTCCAAAATTGGTCACCATGTGATAACTACTGCACCACTTTTAAAAGCTAGGACTGAAGTAAGACTGAGAAGAAGATATATGCAGGACATTTTTCAATGCAGAAATGTTCAATTGTCTAAATAAGTATTTCAAGTCACAATAAAATAAATATATGAAATTGCAAAGGTTTATTTTAGGAACATGGAATTTCCTGTGAACCAGAAATATTTCCGAATGCCATGGGTAACCACATTGAATTTGTAAGACAAGGGTCGTAATGTAAGGGTATATGGATGTGAATAATATTAGTATTACCTACTGTATGCATTCTTGGTAGATTCCAAAGCCTTACCAGGTTAGCCTATTGTTAATAATTACTATACCTATGATACTGGGTAGATAGAAAGTCACTAAGTAAGTAATTCCTATGAATAGCTAAGCCTATGTAATCCTAAGTAATACTAAGTATATATTGTATTCTATATATGTAATCTGTACACTAAAGAATGTCATCTGTCTCTGTGACAGATGAGAAGATGAGAGTAATGGCTCAGTAGAGCATACACTACCACGGTGTGCAGTTGTGTATTCCCTGAGTTGTCTCTATATTGGCGTAGTCGGAAGGATTTGTTAGTTTGCATACTAACTTGGTGTGCAAGTATCATGCAGAGACGGTAGCTGTCCAGAGCTATTAGTTTGTTATTAATATTTTCCAATTCTGACCAGGAATTGTTGTTTTGAAAATGGATCAAGGTGACAATCAGAAGGAGAGGTATCCACACCTATATATGACCGTTGCAGACTACATAAAAGAATTATGTGAAGAAAACAGGTTGGACTTAAAAATTGTTAACAACTAAGGAAAATAGAATAAAGGCCCTTCAGACAATACCAAATCTGAATGTAAGTGCAGCATTCTCGACAAGACCAAAACAACCAGTGATCCATGAACTCAAAGGTTTCCACCAACTAAGTCCTGACGATGATGTGGAGTGCATTCTGTCCACATTTGAAAGACAGTGTGGAATTCAAGAAATCCCACCAAAGAACTCAAGGGCATTCTATGTCCTCACTGAGCTGAATAAGCAAAATTATGATACAACAAAGGATGCCATTTTGAGTGCCTACGATTGCCACCTGATTCCTATAGAGAAAAATTCCGGACAACAAGTAAGTTACCATCTGAAACTTTCAGACAGTATGATAGCCGCTTAACTTTATATTTAAGGCGATGGACAAATCCATCAGAATTCCCTGTCATCAGATCATGAATTTGTGGCCATTATGGACAAGTAGGTGGCAGACCAAATGATTGCATCCCTCAGTGATGAGACCCTGAGACTAAAATTGCTGGAGTATAAGTGGACAACCATAGATGAATTATCTGAATGGGCTGACAATATTATGGTTGCACGCTCGGCATCCAGAAATCGACCCATTGATAGCCAACACAGGGATTCCAGTTCATGTGGAGAAACTACACAAAATTTAAACCAAAACCATCTTCCACGCCAAAGAAGACCTCCACCGGCAAGGCCTGACATGCCAAACACGCCAAACACGAGGTGCTACAGCTGCCATCAGTTGGGGCATATGAGCTATTCTTGCCCAAATACCCAAGACCAGACAATCAACTACATAATAATTTTCATCATGAGGAAATGAGTGAGATTACTTGCAGATAATTCAAGGATGGGCTCAGGAAGGGAATGTAGGCTCGATGGAGCTTATTTTAAAACTTTAGTTGATGGAGAAGCCCTCCTAGCATATGCAGATAGTTGGGCAGCAGCATCTTTAATTACATGCTCATCATTGGGCTCAAGGAGAGTAGAGCCACTTCACACACCAATGCGTTTGTTGCTTCTTGATGGAACACCAATGGTAGTTACTGGGAAGATTACATGCCTTTTGCAAATTGCTGGAGAACAAAATCAGCTATGTGGAGCTATTTGTGTCAGAAATACCATGCCCGCTTTTATGTGGACGGGATCTTTTACAGAAGTATGGCTTAGTTTTTTACCTAAGTGGTAATGCATACTGGTCAGGAAATCAGACGCCTCAAGTTAAGTTTCCACTAGTGTGGGTTGAGAAGTATAGTAGCATATTTGTACAGAAAAGCAAAACAAATAAATCCACAAATGACTTTTGAAACACAAGAGAATAGTGACACTGGTGAACATTGTGTCCAAGGCAGTAAGTCTATACTTGGGTACGAATATCAAATTGACAAATTGATGAGTGAATTTGATCATGTTTTTTTGTGGTAGACCAGGTCAGTGTAATTGGCTGAAGCACTGTATTGAGAAGGGATGCAAAACCAGTAAGATAAGGTCCTTTCAAAATGTCACCAAGTAGAAGAGAGAGTTTGAAGGTTCAAATTGAAGAAATGTTGGAAATCTGTATCATTGAGCCCTCAACATCTGAGTGGAGTAGCCCAGTAGTGATGGTACCCAAAACAGGATGGTACTCATCGTTTAGCGATTGATTATAGGGGTATAAATGCAGTCACAAAACCCTAAAACAATCCAATTCCTACCATTGATTCTATCCTGTACTCCATGAAACAGTCCACAGTTTTTTCTACAATTGACCTAAAATCAGGATTCTGGCAATCTTTTATTCATCCTGAAGATCAGCATAAAACCGCCTTTGTGTGTGAAGAGGATGTATTCCAATTTAAGAGATTGCCTTTCAATCTCAAAATTGCAAGTCAATGCTTTCAGAATCTGGTTGATGTGGTAATAAAGCCAGCAAAGAGTACTTTGAGACAGTATTATTACACAAATATAGATGACATAGTAGTTAATTCGCCGCATGTGTCAACCCACTTTGAGGATCTAAAAGGGGTTCTGGGATGTCTAAAGACTGCGGGTTTAACTGTCAATCCAGGGAAGTGCCATTTTCTGTATAATGAGGTCACGTTCTTGGGTTATCTAGTTGGACAGGTAGGAATTTAGTTAGACCCTTCCAAATGTGAAGCTGTACGCAAATTTCCAAGACCAAATGATAAGAAATCCCTTGAAAGGTTCTTAGGATTGTGTGGGTGGTGTGCCAAATTTGTAAATAGGTATGCGAAAATTGATGAACCCTTAAATAGGTTGAGACGTAAGAGTGTGACATGGGATTGGTCTGATGCTTGTGAGGAGGCTTTTGGAAAATTAAAACAAGAAATAACAAGGGCGGTTTCACTCACAATCCCAGATTTTCAGGCACCCTTTGAGGTACATACAGATGCTAGCGGTAGTGGTTTGGGTGCTGCCCTAGTTCAGTGTAATGAAGAAGGCTTTGCTAAAGTTTATTGCTTTCGCATCTAGGTCACTGAGTATGGCAGAGGAGAAGTACTCTGTGACAGAGCTTGAGTGTTTAGCTGTGGTCTGGGCGTTTGGGAAATGGCGACCATACATAGAGGGCTCACATATCACTGTATACACAGACCACCAGGAAATGGTTTGGATGTGAAGAAATGAAACTTTGAAAGGTAAATTGGTAAGTTGGGCTCTTCGCCTTCAAGAATTTGACTACATAGTCCATTATCGCCCTGGGACCCAGAATCCCTGATGCCTTGTATAGAGCACCTATTGCTTCTGTAGGTGCAATAGATTATGATTCAAATGTCTATTTTCATCAGGATTGTAAAGGTGATTCTGCTAATATAGTCAATTGGGTACAGTGTGACATTTATGATAAGTGGTATCATTGTCTTTGTGTAAGCATGAGCAAAGAAGAAGCTGATGGCTTGAGTGAGTTTATTTGTTATCAATGTAATCAAGGTGACATCGTTTCACAGGGGACAGAACAAAAGGGAGAGAAGGTAGACTGATAATTTGATATAAGTATTCACTATACCTTGGATATCTTGTTTCAGAGAGCAATAATCATGTATACGCAATATCACAATAATAGTATGCTACAGGTTATTATGTATTATCGCTCATGTATATATGATTCCATGGTAACTAGAGAGTGCTGTTGAATCATTAGTTTATTTAAAGGACAACAATATTCATATGTATATATTGATGGTAGATGCCTGATCTATTCTATCAGAGAATGATATTAGCCATGTGCAACTGTACATAATCAGAAATGAGACACTGGTGCTGTATCACTTGAAACTGTTGGTAATATGGCAGGGGCATCCTTCAAGGGAGGGGATTTAGGGTGTATGGATGTGAATCATATTAATACTATTTATTACCTACTAAATGCATTCTTGGTAGATGCCAAGGCCTTATCAAGGATTCAAGGTTAGCCTATTGTTAATAATTACTATACCTATGATACAGGGTAGAAAGAAACTCACTCTGTAAGTAATCCTAAGAATAGCTAAGCCTATGTAATCCTAACCTAAGTAATACTAAGTATGTATTGTATTTTATATATGTAATCTGTACACTAAGGAATGTCATCTGTCTCTGTGACAGATGAGAAGATGAGAGTAATAGATCAGTAGAGCATACACTACCATGGTGTGCAGTTGTGTATTCCCTGAGTTGTCTCTACAGTACGACCGGAGTACAACTACAAGTTTGGGGAAATGTGTACACTGCCATGGTGTTATGAAGGCCTAACCTAGGCCAACACCATCTAAGTCTAAGTATCACTAGGCTTAGCATATTGTAGCGTATATGTAAGCCTATACTCTCTAAAGGGACAGAAAATAAGATTGAAGCCTTCGAGATGTGGCTGTATAGAAAGATGCTGAAAGTGTCCTACAAAGACAGGATGAGCAATGAGGAGGTACTTAAC
>JAIPMN010051566.1:683-13720 GCA_020650975.1 Apostichopus californicus
AGTGGATGAGTCTGAATTTCCCTTTGAACTTACCCCAAAACAAGCTGTCTCTCCTGGTTTGATGAGCTGTATGTGACCAGACACGGCATTCTCACTTACTCCAGATTCAATCCAGTTTTGGTTGAGTTCATTACATGCCTGGGAAATAACAATTTGGGGTTCAAAAAGAAACACTATCATGAAAAGGTTTGACTTTTCTACTCGCTGTATGCATCATGGATGATTCAGTCTTAAGGGAGCATTTTATTGTATATCATGGAAACCATGAATAATAAATAAAAATTAGAAAGCTACATGAGGCTAGTAAACCATAATATGCTTCATTCAGAATTGAGGTATTATAAAATATATAACACACAATGGTGACTTCAATAGCTTTAGTATCGATCTATCAGGACGGGTAGACTTACATCATTAATCGCCATTCTAGCCTCAAAATTATCAACGCAGCTGAGGATAAGATTGACTGGTCCGTTGCCATCTATACTACCAGTTCTGTGGTAGAAGAGACAAAGTGGTATATAGATGTATAAAGGTACAATCCCGAACACATGTGTGGCAATCCTGAACAATAGTATGAAATATGTGAGAAATGGACCAGGGGGCAGGTGGGGAGGGGTTAGAAACATAGTGTATGGAGGAGCAATGAGGCATCATTTTAAATTGCTCATTTGCTAGTTTCAATAACTAGCTGTAGCAAGTCATGATGTTTAATGCTGGTCACAGTGGAAGAGGGGGAGGGATGAGGGACCAGGGAATACTACCACAGCATAAGGAAGGGTAGTCAGGCTCATTTAAATTGCTTGTTCCACATTTTGGGTCTACTTGTTCACCTATATGACTGTAGCAACTCATGATGTTTTATGCTGGTTCGAGTAGGGGGTGGGGGAGGTGGTGATGTTGGAAGATGCAACCACAGCATGAGGAGGGTGGGGGTGAGACATCATTTAAATTGCTTGTTCCACATTTGGGGTCTACTTCTTCACCTATATGACTGTAGCAACTGTTTGATGCTGGTCAGGTCTGGGTGGGTGAGAGAGAGGAGTGGTGATGGAGCATGGTATCATTATGTTGATAAATATTGATCATATGGTTAACTCCTGTAGCATGGTATGCCTATTGTTTTATGCAGGGCAGGGGAATGGACAATATTTGGTTGATAATGCACAGATTGTCCTTGTATATCTCATGACATTCTGCATTGTCAGTCCTTTGATCATTGTAATAATGCAGAGCCTACGTCATATAACAGATTATGCAAAGTGCATTCATCCAAATTAAACTGAATAAACATGAATAAATAATGAATAAACATGAGTATTTTACATCTCAGCATTGAAAGTAACTATGGAGACTGAAGATAGACCAATGAGTTACCTTCAATATTCTCTAAGTAATATGAATTTGCTACTTCCTTGTTTTCATTTAACTGGGTGTCTGATTTGAAGAAATGCTTACCGTATCGTTTCCATGAAGTTGTCAAAATTAGCCATGGTGGTAATGTTGTAGTTGTGTGTTTCAATAATCACATCTGGATTAATAAAACTGCAAAGCAAAAGACAGAAAGATTATTGAAAACTGACTGATGCCTTTACAACTGTTATTGGGAGGTGCTCTTATGTTGACAAATTAAACAATGGGAAATTAATCAAATTTGGGTCCAATTTGTCAAGACCTTTTAAGGTGATATGGGGGTTTGCCTGTTTTAACAAAAGTCACAAGTCCCCCTGCCCTTTGAAGTTTGTGCCCCTCCTCCTCCCCCACCACCCCTCCCCCACAGATTAGAACTTCTTCCACTACCTCCATAGCATGAAGCCACAATCTGCCATATTGTTTTCTATTGTTGTAATTTTTACTAGTTCAAATACTCCATTCTTTGTTGTGTGTTTTGTCTTCTTTCCAGACAAAATGTTTTCTCAAATCATAAAATCTATCATTATGAAGACATTCAAGTCCTGACTGATATAATAATACCTTAAGGTCTTCTGGGCCGCCTCTACTTTGCTCATTCCAGATTGGTGCGGCTGGAAAAATAGACGATTCATGTTGGCCAGCTCTACCTTATCATAATCAAAGAGAATTAACTGAAAGAAAAAATACAAGAGGAAGAACAAATGTTTGATTAGTCAGCATGGGATATTGTAAATTTGTTTAGATGGATGGAAAAGAGGGGGGTGGTGGTGGTGGGGTGAGGGAGGGTGGAAGGGAGGATGTGGGAAACAGTGGAAATTAGAGAACTCTAATTCTCATTAGAAATATCTAAACTTATAAATAATTTTGCCTTGACCCAATACTAACATTTCAAATCCAGTGAGGTCTAAATTTTACATATCTTTGTAAGTTTCAAAATGGAATTTTTAAAAGGTACAAGTTTTTGGATAAGATAAAACAACCATGGAAGGTGTGAACAAGTGTTTTTATCGTTAAGACACGAAATGCCACTGCAGCAACCTCAAAGAGAAACTTGTTTTACATGTCAAACATTATACTGGTTTAATCGAAACAAATTGCTACCTTTACAGAGTATTTATAACCACTTTTTGAAAAAGATACAATCATAGAAGGTTTTCACTGTAAATCTTGCTTAGTTTTGTATAGTTTATTACAAGAATGACCTGCACTCTGCAGTTTATTTTTCTATTTTGTAACATATGAAATATGAAATTTTGTCTGAAATATAAAAAGTTAAATTACTGCTCTTACTTTTCCTATGCCACATCTCGTTAACATTTCAGCCGTTACACTACCGACTCCACCAACACCGACAACTGCCACTGAAAAGTCCCGAATTTGCTGTAGAAAAGGGCAGAAAATTTTGTTGTGAATTAGTTCTTGGAGACCTCTGTACCGAACTGTCAACGGTAACGAATCCTACCATATCCTACTGTGATAATGACAAAGAGCACATTTAATTGTGCTGGTCTGCAAGAAACAATTATCAATAAAACTGAAGAAGTTAAATTTAAAATAAAATAAAACTGTTAGCAAACTGCTGATCCACTAGAGAGCCTGTGTAAGAGAATGTGTAAAGTTAATCCCCTTACATCTATCTCTTTGTGTTCACCATGCTCATTAACCTGTCTGTATTCTGTGTGTGTTTTTGTCCCCTCTGTAACTGTTACTTGTCATTTAGCCTTTGAAGAAGATCCTGCTAGGATCGAAACGTCAGGCCAACTTACACATTAGTCATTTATTTAAATTTCTCTCAATTGGTCATTAATCAAAATCAAGCTATGTACCATATTAAAAGGAAAGCCTTAGCTTCTAACACAACACATATATGCTAGTCAGCTATGCAACAATACAAAATATATACAGAATACATACAGATAACTTTGCAAGCGCCGTCTTACAATATTTGTTGTTTGAAATTTTGGTCTTAAAATAGTTTCATTTTGCATACAAAACTCACCTCGTAGTTATTCACAATTCCCATTCTTTTCAGTGCCATGAGACGACTGTTATTAAAAGAAATGATAAAGAGAAAGTTTTTGAGCATTTTTATTTATGGTTGATACATAATTCCATTTTCTTGTAAACAATGTAGGCCCAGAGCAACACAGCAATTCTCAGCATCACTGTTCAATAGAGTGCAGTTTCTAATCTACCATATTGTGACAACTTTATTACTTGGATAAGTGAGTCTTATTTTTAAGCTAGTAGTAGGTAGTAGTAAACACATGAAAGCATATGGTCGGTAGCTAGCTTCAAATCCTTGAAGAAGCTTACTATAAAATAAAAAGATGTATGACAAAAGTGTCTATTTCGATTTACATATTGTTCGGGCGAAATTTTTCTAAAACTTCATTCCTATGGCCTAAGTGAGTGAACCTTCGCAGAACTGCTACCAACGAAATTAAATGATTTTACTCACAAAAAAACTGTTAATTTGTGGTAACCTCAAGAAAATTAAATAACAAGTAATAATCAGATTCTGAAAACATTACAATTTGACAGAACAACGGCATTTCCTAGTTTGGGAAGTGACCAAAGTTACCTGTACGGGTTGCTATCGACGACTTCCGCACTCATCTTTGCTATTTTATCTCTAGCAGGCACCTGTGGTTCTGCCTTCGTTGTATTTCGACTTTTTTCTAAAGCCAACTCTTCCTCGAGTTGCTTTATTTTAGCTTTCAGTTCCTTTATTGTCGACATATTGCCGCTTAATTATGTTCCAGAAAGGAAGGTGGAACTTTGAAGTTAAATGATATATACGTTTCAGCATATGGTTAATTTACACGGGCACTGTCAGAGTATACTAGTTACTGTGTATGTTACATGTGGTGAGACTACCAACGTTAGAACGATTCAGCACTGTACAATTTCCCCTTATTTGTCATACTGTATACTTATACGTGTGATTTCCAACACGTAGTGAGATGTACATATTGCGCAATCCGTAGCCATAGATGAGCGCAGTACAGACTGTAACCAAATGGCGTCGAAATATCAACACAGTAATCAAAGAATTTTCTTTCCAAATCTGAGCCCTTAAATAATTTGGAAAGCAATGAAAACTGAGTGAATTCAAATTTAGTACAACGTTGAAATAAGAATAAAAGTAGTACAGTTTATATACCAATGACACCGTAAGAAAAATGGCAATCAGTCACGGTGGCCGAGTGGTTAAGGCGTTGGACTCGAAATCCAATGGGATCTTCCCGCACAGGTTCGAATCCTGTCCGTGACGCATGCATCTTTTTTTGTTTTGTTGACCTTGTAGATGTGTATCTTTCTCAGAGTATTGGATATCTCATAGTCCTTGCTGTCGGTCACATTACGTGTAGCAGTGACTAGTACTACTCCGTGATTACGCGATGTCGGATGGCCGACCATATGTGTATTGTAATTTTCTCCTTACGTATCGCTTCCATAATTTCTGATTTTGAGATAACTGCCACACCCCTCCCCTCCCCTCCCCTGCCCCTCTAACCACTTTCTTTTTCAGTCCAATTCATCTACTTAACTTGAATCCTATCCTAATATTGAGATGACTATTCGTTCGATTGTGAAAAGCTCAAAATTTAAAAATCAATTCATGTATTTTTCTCCCACCCCACCGCCCAACTGGGGAAAGGGATGAACACGGGGGGGGGGGACCTGAAATGCATGGGCCGATGTTTTAATGTTATATATTTTCAGGTTCTTTATTTCAGGTAATGATCCAATGATACCAGCGGTTGCGATACCGACTCGTGTATACCTTTTACGGCCATACGCACTGATGAGCCAGCTCACTCTAAAGAGCTGCAGCCAAAAGGGACATATTCCAATGCTGATAACTAACTGTAGTGAATCCATCATCGTTTGTCATCCAATCCACATGATATTTTAATAATTTACGAAAATACTGGGTCCTAGCGGTCACTAGTATTGCACTATAGACTGTACTAGAAAAGAAAAAAATTGTCACTCGTGCTCAGGGGCGGATGGGCCCTTTGCTTATAGTTCATCTCCTGCCTCAGACAGTCGGAAACGATTTTGGGATCCCCCCCCCCCCTCCCCATACACACACACTTTGAAATAATGTGCACGCCACTGTTATAAAAATAAACAGTCGCCACAGATTGTGCGGGAGGAAGCTGGAATGGGTGGTGGGTGGAAGAGGGGGTGGAAGAGGGGGGTAGTCTAACCCAAGAAAATAAAAATAAAATACCAACATATTTTCGAAAATCCGAAAAATCCACACCATTAAAACAAATCTTTCATTGGACAGATACTCGTTCCAGAGTCTAACAAGCAGAAAAAATAAAAATATGACAGTTTTCATTTTTTTTCTTCTCTTCTTCTTTAATTTCTGCACTCTCAAAAGACGACTGACATAATATATCAAACATATATAAGCTCAAATACCTCTTAAATTATGGAAACGCCAAGTGGAATGTCATACATAATTATTTAGCAAAATATGTCACCGGAATTAAACATATATTTATACAAATATATATACATATATATAACATGTATATTATACACTGCATTATATTACAAAGTTAAAATATTTTTCATAGCGGTATCGTTTGTAAATATACAAAGATAAACACATTTTCATGCCTTACAGATATTAAACAGATCGACTGAATCTTCAATACCACACTGAATATTAATAATAATATAACATAATGAGTGGGACCAAAGCCATCAACCAAAACATCCGCACAGTGTGTACCATCATAACAAATTAATTGGTAAAAATCATTTAAAAAAAACAGTATACGTGTATATAGTCATATGCACGTGGTCACTTGTGTTAAGCATGTACAAAGATAATCATTCGAAGTATTTTTAAATAAATTAATAAATTATTGAAATACGTTAAAGCACACACTTTGAATAAAACATCATCTGATCTTTCTCAATTAACATATTCCTTTTTTTTTATTTGGAGGTGATTTTGATATTTTCACATGTTGGGTCGACATATTTTCATTTTTGATATGTCACAGTCCAATACTCCAAAAAAAAAGCAAATTGGGATTACCAGTAACACATATAGCTATTCCATTTTCAAGAGAGCCTATACTTAGTGTTAACTTTTTGCCAAATTTCAAGGAATACCCCTTAATTTAACTTGTTATTGATGAGAGAGTCGGCTTATCTGTGCAGGTCTGACTGTTAATATTAATTCATCGCATTATAGATAGGCAAAACAACTCAACAACAACAAATGTGTTCTTTTATCTTTGTATAAACAGCAAATCACCATTGAATAACATTCGACACCATATGCATACTAATTTGTCATATATTGTAAACGTGCTTGACGGGTGTTGATATTTTATTTAAGACCTACACCGACTATTTCGAAATTTTCTGTGGGATGACAAACATGCAATTAATTAAAGATATATAACTTTTTTTTCTTTTCTTTTTTACTTTTCCTCTTTCCAGTAAATTTTCACTATATCTTCATCCGATACCACTACTCTTCCATTTGGAGATAATGTGACGTCATATGGTTCTCGGAACCCTTTTGCAATACATGTAACATACTGACCCTTCACATCGTACATGTGTACAGATTTATCCCCACCCCTTTCTTTATGAACAACATATATATTATCATGTTCGTCACAACAGACTCCCTGGGGTTTCAGTTTATCCCGTTCTTCCCCAAATCTGTCAATATGAGATATTAATTTTCCATCCCTATTCATAACTCTAATTTTTTGCTTCTGAGGGCAGCTCACAATCAAACGGTCGTTGGAGTCCGTAGCTAAATGACCGGGACCGACGGCTGGAATGGTCTGAAGAAGCTTACCGTCGGAGTAATGAATAGTTATGACATTTCTCTTACAATCCCCAACTACGATACGATTTCGTCGATCGACAGTAACGCATGATAGTTCGATACCGGTATCCTTCGCAGTTTGTCCGTCTGCAGTCTGGAAACTGACATAGAGCTTCCCGTCGGGGTCGAAAACGCGTACAAATTTAGATTTATCGACACAAACGAAGCGTCCATCTCTCAAACAAGCGACATCTTGCGGCATCGATAATCTACCCTGTTCGGAAGCATCTGAGTTGAGCAAGCATAGAAACTTCCCCTCTCTGTCGAAGACCTGTGCCCTGTCGTTACCCCAATCGGCCACAACAACGTGACCGTCCAGTGAGGAACAGATACCCCGACACCAATCAAATTGTCCATGTTTCGACCCTCTTGTTCCAATTGTTGATTCAAGGGACCATACATTTTTCACCTCTTCCTCCGCCTCCTCTTGAATGACGTCTAGCTCTGGAGTTACAATCTCCTCTACCCCCTCTTCCTCCTCTTCCGTGACGTTACCCAAATCGATGACCGCCAAGTCATCTAGTTTAGGAGGCAGAACAGGTCGTTCGGTCTTCAGCCTCCGTAGCCGTTTTTCAATGGTCGAGGCCAAATTCAGAATTTGAATATCGTCGCCAATATCTAATAGGCTTTCCGCGAATTCGAATGCATTGGTGAGATGGTCCAACTTATCTTCAATTTTATCGACGTAGCTTTCCAACTCAGATTCATTCTCCTTTTCCGATTCCCCAATTTTATCTAAATATTCTTTCTCTCTTTCGTCCATCGTCGCTCTTTCTTTATCGATGGCGACTTTCACCTCACCACACAGCCTCTTCGCGTCGTTGTTTAACTCCCTTCTAGTCTTTTCCATTATCTCCAAGGCACCGGTGAATTTAGCGGCAGTCTGATGTGTATCGTCGACATGTTTCTCCAGCCGTTGCCTAACAGACTTTACAGCTTCGGCTATAACTCCTTTCTCGTGTTTCGAACTTTTGTGGCTTAATTCGACACAATCCACACAGACAAGCTTCCCACAGGTAAAGCAGAACTGTTCGAGAATTTCATCGGAGTGGTCCGGGCAGAAACTCTCCCCCGGTGACTGCTGTAGATAATCATCTGCCCTCTGCTTGATTACCAACCATTCTCGTAGTTCAATCAACTCGTGATCTTTCAGGATTTTGACTGCTTTGTGGACTTTGACGCAAGTTTTACACAAGAAATCTCGGCAATCGTCACACCGTCGAATCGCAGAATTGTTTCTCTCACAAGATGAGCAAATATACTCCGTTAAATCAATGTCTTTCATTTCACCACGAACAGTCTTCCTCCCCTTTTCTTCCGCCGCCATGATTTTACGTATGTGCTGAACGAATGTGTTTGCCAGTAGGTCGCAGAGGTCAAAATCATGCGATAGCTCTCCGGCATCCCTACAGGGAATACAAATCACTTTCCCGCCGTTTTCCTTGACGTTTTTATCAACACATCGTTTGCAATAAGAGTGCAGACATGGTAACAACATCGGTTCCTCTAATTCCCTCTCACAGTGGAAACAGTGATCGAAATCCTCGAGAAACCCTTCATTTTGAGGGTCTTGTTTTTCCTTCATCCTAACTTTACTTTTTGATTTCTCAGATTCTTTTCTTACTTTTGCCATTTTGTATACGGCTATATATATAGAAGGACTATAGTTAGTTGTTATTGAAATCGCTGAAAATGTCCCCTTTTTTACTACCTTAGTACTAATTTTTTATTTCTCCATCGAGTTATCTCGAAACTTAAGACTTTGTTAGTCCGTTACTCCGAGTTTGATGCACCGATCGATAACTCAAGTTACAAACTTTTCGACAAACCACGTGACAGAACTGTCACTTTAGCTACATACAAAGAGGAGACCAATTCCCTTGTATTGTTAAAATTTCTCATTTAATAGTGACGACATTTAGGCCAAGGTAAATTTGCATGTTGTTAATTTGTAAAGTTTGAGTCCGAAAAGTGAAAACGACGCATAATTTTAATATTATCTTTAGACGTGGAAAAGTGTACTAGCGTGACTATATAGGCTATACGTTCTAACGATTTATTCATAGACGTTGCTGCATCCTAGCGTAGGCCTATGTTGCATCCTCAGCTGGTGTTATCTTCCATTGGCCCTGAGCAGGGGTTCATGTCCTCCTTGGAACTTGAAATTCCCCTTTACTTTCGTAACCTACAGCACCCCGAATAAGCCTTTCGTGCTATTCTTACACACTACTGACAATAGTAAGTGGTTTGCAACACGAATAACGTCGCCTTACCTTTGTCCAAAGGTATATATTCAACTAAAACAACAGTGGTAAGTCAAATTAGAAATAATTCAAACTTAAATCGTTCCGTTGAATCATGCGAAGTCATCTCAAAGCGCTGACCGGTTTTTTTTTAAGTTATCCATGGAAAAACCAATCTGATGATCTGGTACGCCTTTTATAACACAATCAACACTAGTTCTGCTACGGTGATTGTCTATACGAACTCCATAATTAAATTATAATGTACTATTATTTTCCCACGACACGGGGCTATACGTTCCTTCAATGTATGAAAATTTCACAGTCTAGTACAGATGTTTGTATACTAGCATTGATTCTCCGTTTGTCCATGGAGTAATAGCTCCATGGTTTGTCGTATACTTGTCCGTTAACCACCATGTAAACAAAAGGTTTGTTCAGCACTATTATAGTCCAGTGAGCTTTGACCTATCGAATTACACTCCAGATTTACCGAAAGCTAATCCCATCGCGTCGTCTCTATGGAAACAAAATTGAGAAATAAATTTGTTAGTGTGGTGACAGTATTAGAACACATGAAAGATTGTAGCACACAAAACACTATTTGTTAGGACGCGGTATAAACAAGTTATAACACATCACTGTTCTGGTCTTGACGAGAATTGTCCGTGAAAAGCGTAATAATAATTAAACAGATGCAAATGCTGTAAAAGGGGTACCCTCAAATAAAAGTACAGGGACTCCCGTCTGCATTAAACTATTTTCCTTGTCGAACTGCTTAAAGGAACTCTGTAACAAATATATCATGTTTGTGCGTATATTTGTGACTGTGACATATTGGTTTGTAAACATAATACTTCAAAAAGTACATGGTAGTTGAAAACGAAAGTAACGAACTTTTACAGAAAATTCTCGGTGCAAACCTAAATATTTTAAAATCATCCCTCTCGATTCTTGATCATAACATTGCTGATTAAGCAGCATCATCCAACAAATGGGTGGACAACTTCTAGCACTGGCGAACTTCGCGGGATGGGGAACTTCGCGGTGTTGCCCGGGGGGTGGGGAGAGACGACACAGGGGACACAACACAGACGACACAACATTATATATTTCCTTCCAGAAGTTTTGAGATCTAACTTGCTTTCAGAGAGTTGCATATACGTAGCTAAGTTCAGCCCCAAGATGAAAACAATAGTTCAAGACACAAGTAGGTTCACATTTAGGAAAGTACGGTATGCATGTCCATACCCCCCCCCCCCCCACACACACACACCCCGCCCCACTTACGCCACCTGACGTGGCTTCCTACATATATCAGTTGTTTACGTTCGCACCCTCATAACGACAAATAAATCTTGATTCTGTCTCTGGTATACCTTTTCTATAATAATGACCTCAAAAGTTCGATGTGCGACAGCCATATATCTAGTTTGGGTCCAAATTTGCAACCGTTGCACTGCATCATATTTGTTGTTGTACGTTCAATGCATATACACTTTGCTTGGACAAAAAAAATGTCTTTCATTTTAATTATAGTTTTTAATGATTAATGATTTGGTTTTACGTTTTGGTCTTATATGAAAAGACTTAATTTTGAGGTTATAGTTATACCCCTATACAATATATTCGCATGGGTGAGCGGGGGAAAAAAACGGTTATTATTTGGCTCTGGACCATTGACTAAAAATACCTTATATGAGTAAAGGCAACCATTGAACAACATGTTATATTTATAGAGCGACTTCTTTTATTATTATTTTCTTTGTCAGGAAGACGTTCACCAACTGCGGTAAACTATTTCAATAAAATATTTCAAAAGTGCATTACAGCTGCGTTTTGCGTTGAACTGTTTTTTTTTTGGGGGGTGCAAATCTATATAGGTAACGTACAAGACCGTTAACGGAGAGATAGAGGCACCTGGCAAATGTAAAACCTAGCTGTTAAATGTTTAGTTCACCAAGTGGCACCACACAGATATGGTAAATTTATGCACATATCTTGCAAATGACACCAAAAAAAATTATAGTTAATTTGATGCGGAACACTAAATACTCGATCTACATGTGTTCAACGGTTTGTATTTATTTCGAGAATTCAGTACCCGACATCGGGGTGGGGAGGGGGATTGGGGTTGACAAGGCGGGAGTCATGGCTCGCAATAATTTTTATAGCAATGATCATCATCGGTCGCTGGAGCGGCTATGGATGTCACTTTCTACACTACTGGAACAACCTTTGTTTGGTTCATGCACCTCCCCCGGCCGCGAATTTTTTAGTCCCAAACAGGTTTGCAATTACGGAGTTTTCAGCCAATCAGATTGCTCGTGACGTCAGCATCAATAATAACCATCGCTTGGAAGTTCGAAGACATATACTGAGTTACATACTGACACTTGATTGAGTCTAGTTAAGGGGTTTCCCTTCAAACGCCCTAACTTTACTTTTAATGCTGGATTACATGTTGACCTCACTTATGATACATACGCTACATTCTATTTGGTTCGTGTTTACGTTATCCACGATTCGTGAGCCGTTCTATTGAAATCAGAATTCGTTTCGTGGAATGGGTAGGCCTACACTAAAAGCAACTTCACGACTCGAGTTCACGAGTCTCGAGTGAATATACGCAAAACAGTATAGTGCATAGCATAGTATGATATATTTCCGTCACTGCACTGTGTACAGAGTTATAATACATATAGGCCTTCAGCGCATGTGTGATGTACCCTGTACGAAACTTTCACTGTGCGATGTTATCGATTAATGCCTTCACAGAAAACTTCGATCAAAGTAGATCATACAATACTAGTGTGCTAAATATGTCTAAACCAATTCCAAACATATCTAAATATATGTACGAAAAGCTACGGGTAATTTTGAACGGGTATATCTTCGTTGCAACAAATGGATGCAGAACCTCGAAGTGAAGGTTTCTATGGTGATGACGTAACTTTTCCGACCAATCATGAACGACTATTTACGCACACTTGCAAACCTGTTTGGGAAAAAAATTCGCCCCCCCGGCCCACCCCACCCCCAACTTCACAATCAATCCTACAAATGGAGCACCAGTTCGTTATAATTCGTACCCTTTCCTATACCTTGATCATGTCATTAATATGCCGCTTTTCTTTATGGCATCTCTCCCTCCCTCTGCACATGTCAGCAATGAGTATATAAGCAGTTCCCTTTTTTTTCTATATTCTTTCCTATATTACAACACTGAATATGGTTGTACGAATATATATAGATCAACATTCCTAAACGATTTTTCTTTTGATGTTGTTACTGAACTGTCACATGAGACACATCATGACCATGTCACCGAAACTTTTTTTACACCTTATGTTAAATAGATTTCGCATAACCAGTGCTACACATAAAAAAGTCTCCCGTCCGTTGGCACACGCCAATTCCCGTCATCACATCATTACAAATTTAATCAAACATTGTACTACATGTGTCATGAACAAACGTAATATGTAACCAGCTCCTTGATA
>JAIPMN010051595.1:0-10446 GCA_020650975.1 Apostichopus californicus
ATATCAACACACATAGTTCAGGTAACATCTTTGACAAATAAAGGCAATCCAAATCTCCCGAGTACAAAAATCCACTGTCCAATTGCCTGTCAGTTACAAAAATTAAAAGGAGATGCCAAACATAACATTTGTTACGAAATATCTGTGAAACAAACAAATCGACGAATAAATCCCGATAGATTTTATGCTATTAAGGATGAATATGTCATGCTTTGAATTCTTGTCCATGATTTATTCTGTCAATGGTGTAAATAACGAACATAGTATATATAAAGTATACATTGTATCACAAGTGATCTGTATGAAAGTATTAAGATAAAATTTCGTAGTCTTAAGGTGGACAACTATAGGACCAAACTTTATGTGGATTCTTTGTATTTGAGGAGTAGTTGGTTTTGATTCTGCTTGAAAATCATAATATGTCGATGATTTTTTAAAACAGTCTAGAATCGAGGTTATGTTATTATTATGAGGATATTAATTAGGTAGGTGCCCTATCCCGGATAACTTACATCTAACCTAGGACAATATTGGAAAAAATTAACCCGTTAAAAATTGTATTGGCTGTCTGCGATGCAACTAGTATTATTTACATTAATTAACAACTGATTTTGAAAGAAAAATTTATAATGTCGCGAGTCTATTTATAATCATATGTAAAATATTAAAAAAATACTCACGATATTTTCTTCATAAACCAAATAGAGTTAAACTAGCAAATCTAATGAGCTGAACTTTGTCAACTAATATTATATATCACATGTTACCTGTCATCTTCATACGATAAAATTATTCCCGATAATCTGAATGTTTTCTATATTTCCTCTTGATTTCGATACCATTTTTAGAAGAGTAAAATATGTAAAATAAAACTAAGAAGAGTAATAAATAGAAAAATATGCTCTTTCTGTAATAATATTGGTCAGGTTGTTAGCACTGCTACCGCAAAGATTACCTGTTCAACAGTGGCGGAGCTAGGGGTATTGGTCAGGGGGCGAGAATGGTCTGTAGGGGCGCTTTCGACACTATCTAAGCGGAGCGCCACCACAGGTTGGCGCGGAGTAAAGATACTCCTTAGATCGCCGGAAATGACCCTTTCCGTGCCTTGCTAATTTGCATATAAACGAAGAATAAATAGGTGTCATCGCCATTTTGTCAGAAAATTACACCAACAAAATGTGACAAATGTCAATAGGTATTTGAGAGCGCAATAAAAAATTCAATAATCGCGAATAAGTAAAAAGTGGTAAAAAGCTGAAAAGGGCGCCAGCAGTCCATTTGAGTCCGTCAGGCGGGGGGGGGGGGCATCCGCCCCCTTCTGACTGTATGGACGCTCCGCCACTGCTTTTCAATGCTTATTTTCTTAGGAGACAGATATTACCGTGCAGGAAGAGTTTCTGATCAGAGATGGTTATCGTATGTCTTTAACGTTACCTGTAAGATAGAGATAAAGCATGTCTGGCTTGATTTCTTCTGAATATTTGGTCCAAACGTAAATGACACCCACTCCAGAGAATCAAGCATATAAAGGAAACCACAATTGCGAATCGTCGACAGCATGTTTTGATATACATGGTTTTCTACTGCTACAAATTCCGTAAGATACTGGTGAGAAAATGTTAGGAAAAGTTATATTAACAGTGTTGAAGCCTTCGTCACATAAAAACAAGCATGTATTGCCACTGACTATAATAAAATCAAAACTCGCTTGAACGTATAGTATATAACTGGATACTAGAATCAAACTCGCATGAACAGAACGTATTATAGTTGTTTCCATACATGGTATGGTGCAACCGGTCAAGCGTTTAATGTTATAGATATAATCTTACAATTTATCTGTTGTCTATATTCAATAAATCAACAATTGACATACCGATTGGCATTATGTACCCCATAGGTCAATGAAGGTGTATGCGGTTCTTTCTGTATTAACTCTTTATCTGAACTTGCTGTTACCTGCATTACCATTACGCACAGTTGCTTCTTGCTTTAAAGGCATTGCAGACTCGCCTCAAACCGCGTGCGGCCATCTGAAAAAGTTAACTTGCTGTTGCTTGCAAGTGACGTTTTGGTCGTGTTGCTACAAAATGCAGACAGTATAGTTATCAAACGTGATACCTTGTTATCTTTAGCTGGACCTGAGATGTCCATCGCTGTATTGTTTGTACACTGTGCTGTCGGTACTGACCGCAGCTGTATGTACTGACTGTACACTACTGTCTAATAACCGATGGTAGCAAGCTGTGTGTATGTATTTTCTGGGATCGATGGTGGTGTCTAACACTTCTGTTACACCTCGTTCGAAACTAGGTCAGATTACCGGCATTAGACGTTCTTTTTGCGCGAGTCTTCACACCCTTTAAGTTATTAGGTGTTAATAAAGTGCACACTCTTCTTCCTGATTGCAACAACACTAGTATGTATATGTCTCGTACCACAATCAATTGCTCCATTGACTTACACACTATATTGGTCACATTTCCAAACGACATGTCCTACACACCATATGATAGCTGATGGCTTGTGCTATCACAGCACATTCAACGTTTGCCACCATGACCGATTAGACTGTGAGATAGAAGAGGTCAAAGGTTAGCATAGTGCTCTCCAACCCATCTGCATGACACCTCTCACTGCGGTTTCTTCATGTTTCAACCAGATTTTCGCCAAAATGCCAAAAAAAATAACAACAGTAGGTCACCATAGAACCTTGCTCTTTTTAGGCTCACGTGCACTATACTCTAATTGTAGTGAAGTACCTATATGTGCTGTCTTGTATGGTAGCTTGACGTACAGTTTGTTGTTTTTAAAACTCGTGAGGTTTATAAGTGCAGGTGCCGAGGTAGGAGGGAAACAACCGTAATAATGGTCCAATTCTTCTCCGTTGAATGCAAGAACTCCCCCGACTTAAAGGGTGTGAAGACTCGCGCAAAAAGAAACGTCTAATGCCTGTAATTTGACCTAATTTCGAATGAGGTGTAACAGAAGTGTTAGACACCACCATCGATCCCAGAAAATACACACACAGCTTGCTACCGCCGGATAATAAGACACTAGTGTACAATCAGTACATCCATCTGCGGTTAATAACCACAGCACAGTATACAAACGATACAGCGATGGACATCTCAGGTCCAGCTAAAGATAACAAGGTATCACGTTTCATTACTGTCTGCATTTTGTAGCGACACAAAAAAAACGTCACTTGCAAGCAACAGACAGTTAACTTTTTCAGATGGCCGCACACGGTTTGGGGCGAGTCTGCAATGCCTTTAAGTATTTGCCTCGACTTATGATCGGCAGTGGGAGCCATCAACCCCACCCTATTTGCGCACACCATACGAAAAATGGTCAAATTTCATATCCTTTCAGATTAATATGTGTGAATACTGTCAATAAAATATCCCTGTGTTACCACTTTAATACTTCTGTATGTAGTGAGGAAACGTGACCTAATTCGGTGTAAATATAGATATTGAGATCACGGAGGGGTAGGGGGTGGGGGCAGCTAAATTACTCTCTGCGTGAAAATGAATATATATTATTCATACTTTGGGCGTATGCCTTGAAAGACTTTTCATATTTTGTTCGTTTTTAGAATTGAATTTCATTGATAGGCTCATGCATAAACGGTACGAAAAAGGAAGTACCGATCACACATTTTGTGGCGTCAAAAGGGACTTTTATATGAACTTTACCAGCGAATTTTGTGTGCAAATATTGACCGATAGCTTATACAAACGGCAAAAAACACACTCACATAAATGACACAGACCATGCACTCGTGCATCATTGGTTTCATTGTGAAGTGCAATTTTGGCATATGTTAGTTGAAGCATGGAGCTATAAACTGTTTATAGCTCCATGGTTGAAGCTGACTCGATCAAGCACATGCAGAGAGTAATTTGATATACTTTAGATACCTTTTACTAGCGGTATTGTATCACCCAGTACCCGTGATTGAAATATCAGATAATCATATCCAATTTATTACTGTAGCAGATGATGTCGTCCTATATCTATAATGTGATCGAACTGCTATATTAGTCTCACTGTACAAGTTCCTATCTTGAGGTTAAAACATCCTTCCATATTTCTCTTCTCAGACAAAGGAAAACGGAAAAATGAAATATTTCCATCTTAACGTCGTTGCTATTAGCATATTAATTGGACAAGCAGCATCAATTCGTAAGTTACAATATTACTTTTGTCGACAAGATGTTAGTGTACTCAATCATATCGCCATTATAACGTACAAAAATGTCTTGTGTAACAAATATTACAAAGTATAAGTTGATATATTATATTCAGTTTAAGTTATGGAACTGTTTTAAACAATAATTTTGGTAATGATTTTATATTGTTTATATCATTTCTATTCACTAATATTTCGATTGCGATGTTATTGCCTCGGCCAGGTTCATCATTGAAGACATGTTCAACAGTGATGTTATCTTTGCACCTTAACACCATTTTGACATAATTCGTTTAGCTATATGCACCAATAACATGGAAGCGAACGATTAACTTGAAAACAAGTACGTTACGTACGTCACGTGGTCAATCATTTCTTTAGGTGCTCCGTATTTGAGACTTATTAGGGTATAAAAGGCATTGAAGACTCGCACCAAACCGCGAGCCGCCATCTGAAAAAGTTAACTTTCCGTTGCTTGCAAGTGAAGTTGTTTTTGTGTCGCTACAAAATGCAGACAGTAATGCAACGTGAGACCTTGAACCTTGAACAAGATTTAAACAAAAGGTTATCTCCCCAACGGAACCAGATTTTGCTGAGCTGTTCGTTTTAATGATGGTATAGTTGCATGGGAGAGACATTCATTTTTTACCAGCTACGCGAATCTCTTTATGTATGTTTGATTTGCAGCAGTAGATGGTTGCTCTCCATATGACGTTGGGTTGCATCGTGATCCTTGTCAAGTATGCAGCTGTATCGCCGGACGGAGTAGGTGTTTCGTAAGAGATTGCGCAAAACCAAGCTGTGACAACTACATAGTCAAACCGGGAACATGTTGTCCTGTGTGCCCAGGTAAATAAATTGACCAACTTGGAAGAGCTAACATCAATTCAATATGCTTGTAATGAGATATACGTTAACTATATATGTTATTATTGTTGATATTATTTCTATTCACTAATATTTTCGATTGCGATGTTATTGCCTTGGTCAGGTTAATCCTTGAAGACATGTTAAACAGTGATGTTATCTTTGAACCTTAACACCTTTTTGATATATTCGTTTAGCTATATGAACCAATAACATGGAAGCGAACGATTAATTTGAAAACAAGTACGTTACGTACGTTACGTGGTCAATCATTTCTTTGGGTGCTCCGTATTTGAGACTTATTAGGGTATAAAAGGCATTGAAGACTCGCACCAAACCGCGTGCGGCCATCTGAAAAAGTTAACTTTCCGTTGCTTGCAAGTGAAGTTGTTTTTGTGTCGCTACAAAATGCAGACAGTAATGCAACGTGAGACCTTGAACCTTGAACAAGATTTAAACTAAAGGATATCTCCCCTAACGGAACCAGATTTTGCTGCTGTTCGTTTTAATGATGGTAGTTGCATGGGAGAGACATTCATTTTTTACCAGCTACGCGAATCTCTTTATGTATGTTTGATTTGCAGCAGTAGGTGGTTGCTCTCCATATGATGTTGGGTTGCATCGTGATCCTTGTCAAGTATGCCGCTGTATCGCCGGACGGAGGAGGTGTTTCGTAAGAGATTGCGCAGCACCAAGCTGCGACAACTACATAGTCAAACCGGGAACATGTTGTCCTGTGTGCCCAGGTAAATAAATTGACCAAGGAAGATCTAACATCAATTCTATATGCTTGTAATAAGATACACGTTGACTATATATTATTATTATTTATATTATTTCTATTCACTAATATTTTCGATTGCGATGTTATTGCCTCGGCCAGGTTAATCCTTGAAGACATGTTAAACAGTGATGTTATCGTTTAACCTTAAAACAGTTTGACATATTCGTTTAGCTATATGAACCAATAACATGGAAGCGAACGATTAATTTGAAAACAAGTACGTTACGTACGACACGTGGTCAATCATTTCTTTAGGTGCTCCGTATTTGAGACTTATTAGGGTATAAAAGGCATTGAAGACTCGCACCAAACCGCGTGCCGCCATCTGAGAAAGTTAACTTTCCGTAGCTTGCAAGTGAAGTTTTTTTCGTGTCGCTACAAAATGCAGACAGTAATGCAACGTGAGACCTTGAACCTTGAACAAGATTTAAACTAAAGGTTATCTCCCCCAACGGAACCAGATTTTGATGACCTGTTCGTTTTAATGATGGTAGTTGCATGGGAGAGACATTCATTTTTTACGCGAATCTCTTTATGTATGTTTGATTTGCAGCATTAGATGTTTGCTCTCCATATGATTTTGGGTTGCATCGTGATCCTTGTCAAGTATGCCGCTGTATCGCCGGACGGAGGAGGTGTTTCGTAAGAGATTGCGCAGCACCAAGCTGTGACAACTACATAGTCAAACCGGGAACATGTTGTCCTGTGTGCCCAGGTAAATATATTGGCCAAGGAAGAGCTATAACATCAATTTTGAAAAGCAAGAGTTCACGAGAGATCAGAGTGGTAATATCACCTCCTTGTTGCTAGAATTGAATTGTTACTTTGTTTTACCGTTCTTACCCCGTTGTTTATCCTGATAGTGTAAACAGCAATTGTTACTAACGATTTATGTTGATAACGTCAGCACGATTGGTGAAATAATTTGTTTTGGACATGTCAAGTCATATACAAATGATGGTGATAGGATCTAAAGGCGTTGTGGTCAAGTGGTTAAGGCAGTGGACTTGTGATCTAAGGATTGCAGGTTCGAGCCCTGGCCAGATCATTGCATTGTGTCCTTGGGCAAGGCACTTTATCTCCATTGCCTCTCTTCACCCAGGTGTATAAATGGGGACTTGCCATCCCGTATAGCTTTGATAAGTACGACAACTTACTGCATTAAGATTAACATGTAAAAGTCAAACTAATAGAGAAATGCACTCCCGTTCGAATAGCATAGTAGTTTCTTTTCTTTCATGGGCCATTAGATAACTGTAATAGTTTTAAGAACAAAATAGCCGGGCTTTAGCAGACCATGGTAAGGTAAGGACGGACCACATTTGTTATTTATGGCATTTACATTTCATGTCTCGCATCACACTACAGTTTCTTAAAGATACCCTCACTATGGTATGAGGGAATGTTTTGATTAACACGACAGTACCGCGGTTGCTTCCAAGTAGGGGGGTGGACGTATGTTGTGGTAAACACATATTAGATACGTTTAAACAAAAGTGCCGGGCTTTTATAGGCAATTGAAGAATAAAAAATTAAATAAACGATAAGCACCATTAACCGACGCTTCACTGCACTGGACAATAATTTGATTAGTTTGAGAGTTTGAAAAGTCCGACGGTCTATGTGAATGGGTATTATTTTAAACTAGTGAACCTCGGTTTCATGTAGACCAGATATGCAGTTGAACTGGCTTTGTATTGACCAACAAAAATATCAATGTCAGAAGTACGAAAATTTGTTCTAGAACTAGCTATTCTACACATGTGTTTGACTTCCCTTAAAACTCTTCATCAGTTACTTTAAATATTATTATCAATTGCTTGTTTAAAGCTTCTACGGACCCTTAAATATGGAGGTTTCGATCGGTTAGGCTTAAGAAAAATCACTGTCATAAAACTTAGATCTCGGGTATTCAGTTTGTGGTTTGCGAACCCACCCCTCATCCCCCCCCCCACCCCTTCCCATCCTCCAGCTCAAACCGTTACGAATTGGTTAAAGAAACTGGTTTTATTTGTAGAAAAAGGTGGATCAATCTTGATCATTAATTATTCTTATCAGAATAAAGCACAATATTCCATTTAATCACCCATAGTCATATTCTTTTAAATATACATTGTTCTCGTATTGCCACTTTCTCAGGCCACTATTATCGTCACTGTATAGATTGTCGCCAAGATCATCAAATGTGGATACCACTGGGTGATGTAGTTTACTAGGATAGTGAATTTATCCTATAATGGTCCAAAAACAGACAGATAAAAAAGCCGCAGACTATGAAGAAGACAGTCTTGGTGGTTATAAAAGGAAATGCTTGTGGTATACTTGATGTGTAATATGATATCTGATGCCTTGGTGCTGTTAGATTTCGTTGAATTAAACTTGATAGCCTCATTCCTGCACGAGGTACCAGTGACTTGATGAAGACATGACGGTTTCGTCTTACACTTGGTGAAAAATCAATCCTTAAAGTGTGACGATCTGAGATGGCAGTGACCTTTGCCCCGACCCCGACCCCTACCCAACGGTAATTTATCTTTCAACCACACTTAGGGAAAAACTACGAAAGACTAATGCGGCCATCACAACAACAAAAAACACGGATATATATACAAGACAAAAGTGTTACTACGAGAAACAAAATTTTTAAAACGAAAAACAAACTTTTTACTACGAAAAACAACATTTTTAAAACGAAAAACAAACTTTTTAAAACGAAAAACAAAATTTTTACTACGAAAAACAATTTTTTTACTACGCTTTACTAAGTTTTCCTTATACCATGCGCGCGTATATACTTTATGCTGTGGATGCAGGCTTGTAGTAACTGTGCTGTTGTACATGAACGGTAGGCCTAAAACACGAGTACATATCAGCTATCTGGGCCCAATCGGTACGTGTCATGTCAATGTATGGTCGGTACATGCAACTGTATTTTTTTTTTTTTTTTTAAATTCAGTTTTTCGTTGTAAAAATTTTGTTTTTCGTTTTAAAAATTTTATTTTTCGTTTTAAAAATTTAGTGTTTCGTTTTAAAAATTTAGTGTTTCGTTTTAAAAATTTAGTGTTTCGTTTTAATTTTTTTTCCTTCTATATATATCCGTGTTTTTTTGTTTTTTGTTTTTTGGCCATGGCCGCATTAGTCTTCCGTTAAGAACACATCGACAACGATGCAGCTTGACTCTGTTCAGCTTCACAAGTATGGCATGCATCCATACCGCATTTAACATCAGAAATAGTGGTTTTAAATAATGATTCAATCCGGCGGGCGTAGATCTGACATCTTTGCATCTTTTGCATAAAAGATAATTCATGCGTTTTATTAAAAAAAAACTGTTTAATGTATTTAATTATTTATAGAAGCTAACGACTGTGATGGCCACCCCAACGGTTCATCTTACAACAAGGGCCCTTGTGAAGGCTGTCGTTGCGTGGACGGAAAAGAAATCTGTTATCTCGTTGCCTGTGCTAAACCCTACTGTGATCATCCAGTTCACCATAAAGGACAGTGCTGTCCTACTTGCTTTGGTAGAGGTAAATTTCTATCACCAATTATACCTGTTTGTTTCTACAAATGGGGGAAATATCTTGTGTGGGAACGAAACTAGCACCGGCCGCTTGTCAACAGTCGTTTGTACGTTGATTATACAGGAGCGGGTTCGCCCGCATGCTTGTATACCCCATTCAAAACCTGTGCTAGTGAGCACCGAATATGTACCGCCATGCTTTCGGTACCGAATGCTCCGTATTCCTCCTTGTTGCTGTCAGAAGGGTTAATTTTGTCCGGGCCTAAAATGATGGTAGGTTATAACGATGTTCAAATTTAATCGTGTCGTGTATAGCCGGTGCTGAATTGCTAAACAATTTAATGCAAATAAGAAATATTTGAAATATTATATTAGAAGTAAAAATGGTTCTTCGTTGGAATTGTTGTGTAGCACTAGTTGTATATAGTCTGGCAAAAACAGCAAAAATTAACATATCGAAATTTGATGTTTTATATTCGCAAATTGAATTTCCATATTACTCCGCAAAATATTAAATTTTACTCTCTTTCTTTTTTCGTTTCTTCCCAGAACTTCTGCAAAAATAAACTTGACGGAGACATATTCGACATGCATATCGAAAGTTTTATTTATTTTTATTGTATTTACTACGTTTAGGGTTCTATTTATTATCGTTCAGTATTGGGTGTTTATTACTATCTGTTTTAGGCTTTAACAATAATTGTCTTACTGTAGCCTACTATAGTTTCTCATATTTATTTATATTTAAACATTGACTACGGTTTAATCTATTTTACTATTTACTTACTTCTGAATTTGTTTTGGACTATTGTTTATTTTTCATTTTTTTAGTATCGTTTATTACTGGTGTTTTTTATATTGTTGCTTTTGGCTTTTACATTTCTTGCCTTATTGGTTCTATATATTTAATATTTGGTTTTTGTTACTATTTGTGTTTAGGTTTTACATTTGTAAAGCGCTTTGAGCAGCTTTGCTGATTATGCGCTATATAAATATTACTTATTATTATTATTATTATTATTATTATTATTATTATTATTATTATTATTATTATTATTATTATTATTATTATTA